>JAJIYU010011074.1:0-15566 GCA_030144865.1 Tinospora cordifolia
TTGAAGCAATGGCTCTCAAAGCTCAAACACCAAGAGAATCACCCAAAACCAATTCCCAACCCAATGAACTTCTCACACACAAGAGGGAAAAGAAAGTGAGAAGGGGAGCCATGAAGAGGGCTTAGAGAACAAGATGACAATTCAACTCTTGATTCTTGGGATGAGTTGAAGTGTGAGCATGGGGGGTTTATATAGGTTTCAAAAGTATATAGAATGACAAGTTTGTGGTGTTCTTATTGTAAGAAACTTGCCAATCCTTCAAAATTTCGTGCCCCCCAATCACAAGAGATTAGCAAGTGATTTTTTTGGAATTTTTTGGGATTTTAGAAACCAATTTTTGAAGTATTTTTATTAATTTAATTTGGATTTTTGGTTATTTAATTCGGAGCAAACGATCCTGACCGTTGGATCGTTCTCGATCGACGTATCAGATCTTCGATCTGGCGGGTTGCGTAGGAGCCGTTAGATTTTTCCTCGAGAATAGTGTTCGATCTTCGATTGATAGAGATTCATCAATCTGGGCCATTCGATTTTCTCAAGCGCGGTGTTGGTTCCCGATCTCTGATTAACGAGTTTGCTATGGATGGTCAGATCGTCCTTAAGACCCGTGTTTTGTGATGAACGAAACTCATCCTGATCGTCCGATCGTCAAAAATTATTTCTGGCCGCTCGATTTCCTCGACCATCGTGTGCGGTTCGATGTTGCGATTAACGTTTTGCGCCTTCAATCCCGATCGTCTGATGATCCTCGAGTTCTGTATTTTCACGATTGATTCCTACAGTTTTCATCTGCGCCGTTGGATGGACCTCAAGTACCGTACCGATCCTGATCACTGATCTGGGCTGCACGATGATCCTCGAATGCAGTCATTTTTTATTAGATGAGATGCATCCGAACTGTTAGATCAGCTTGATCGTTTCTGGGCTATTGGATCTCATTCATTGGTGCTCCTGGGTGTCGTTTTGGACTTCAATCTCATTCGTTGGATTTTACAGATTTGTTTTGGACCGTTAGATGCAGTTTCTAATTACCAAATTGCTTTCTAATAATGTTATTGTCTGAATTTTGCCAATGAGACACTTCCTAATTGATATAAACTTGATTTTCTTGTATATTCCTTTCTATTTTGATGATTTGCTAATATTTTTCCATTTCTAATTATTTAATATTGCATTTATTTGATATTTTTTATTTCCTTAATATTTTTAATACCAATAATTAAATAATCTATATTTTTCATTTTCATGTATTTTTATTTATTTCATATTTCATTTTCAGATAATACCTCATGTAATTATAAATTAATATTTATATAATGCTTTGTTTATTTTTTAATAAATACGTGTACACTACATTTTTATTTAATTATATAAATTTTTTTATGTACATATTCCCATAATATGTAGTATTAATATTTATTATGCTAACACACACCTTATTCATACGCATATTAGCCAATATGTGTATATACTTTATTTCTATTTATTTCTTAAGCAACTCCATAAATTTCATAATTAATTCTACTAAACCTTAATTTTTATTTAATTATCAAATTAAGGTCTTATTTGCTTAATTTTTACTATATCTCTAATATATTTTCTTTTTCATGTGCCAACCCAAAATTTTATTAAAATCTTTAAAATTAATTTATTTAACTTATTATATTTATTTGATAAAATTCTGGGGTATTACAAACATGTCCTTACATAAAAAAATAGAAACTTTCTAAATAAAGATATTCTATCTCACACTTCTTTACAGGTTCAATCCCCTAAAAAGATGAAATTAGGAAGGGTGAGCACATAACCTAGTGGATCATTCATAAACAACCGAATTATTGTTTCAAATCAATAAAACATCCAATTTAGCCACTTACAAGCATCAGGCATTTTAAACAATTTCTTGTTAACCATTGTAACTTTGACTGAAAGGGTTCTAAACCTTGATGTTCTTATCAAAATACATCCCTTGAGTGATTTATGCCAAATCTCATTGAACTTAGGCAACCCATGTCAACTAATCACATGTAAACAACACTCACAGTAATCCCCATGGATCACTGTGACATTCTTTATATCAAAGTCTTTCATTTAATCTCATATTCATAAATCATAAACAAAACTAAATAAATTCAACATAATCATCATGTAAACATCAAGTGCATGAAACGTCAAATAGCATGCATTATTCATCAAAATAAACCTAAGCATGAGAGATCTATGCACGACTTGATTCAATGAATGAATTAACATGGCATACATGCTAAATTGAAAATTAAAACATGCTTATCAAACTGAAATTGAAATATGCATGATAAACTAAATTTTAAACATGCACGGACATCTCATTAATCTAAAATAATAAAGTGGAGGTTCTAGAAATCACTTCCACTTCAGTTGATCAAAATTTGACAATCTGGCAGCACTTTAACATTTCAACATGTTCCAACCTTCAAGAACACTCAAGAATTCAAAAATGTGCCAAGGGAGAGGCTAGAGAAGACAAGAGGGATCTTATCAACTCTTGTTTTGGGGTAAAGAAAATGAGACACAGGGGTTTTTTATATAGATTTTCAGTGGGCATATGGGATGTTTTGGGTGTGTTCACACTAGCCACTTTCCTTCTCACCATGGGCACATTTTGGAATGTGGCTGATTTGGTTTCTACTCTTGTGTGCAACGGTTTGGAATGTGGGGCTACTAGGGTTCTTTCTCTTGTGTGCACACACACACGGTTTAGGCAGGGGTCACTTAGGGTTTCCTTTTCATGGGAGAACATAATCTTGGCTTGGGAAACTTTCCACTTTTCCCTAATTTCTCTCTAGTGCATCAACAATGGGCAAGGAAACATTCCAATTTTCTTTTCTTGTGCATTAAGTAGTTGTGGGGGAAACTTTGGAACAAATCTCCTTTTTGGCATTAAGGATAAGATTCTTTCTCATTTCCATCCCTTTTGTTTGTGCATGATTTGGTGAGCACAAAATCAGCAACTATTAGTATTGGAAACTCCTATTCCCTCTCTAGGGCATCAAGATTGAGCATGGTTTATGAGCAAGGAATCTTTCTAATTTCGATTCTTTCCCTTGTGGTGTGCCAATAATAAAGCAAGATGGGCATTTTTTTTACATGTGTTTTAGAAACTTCTAAATCAGCATGGGACTACTTTAATATACTTGCTGATTTTCTTTCCTTAATCCTTTTATTTTGGGACACATGATGATTTATGTGATTTGTTTCTATTTTCCATCTGTCCTCATTCTTCTTTCGACGCCATGGCTAGTGGCAACAATGCATGGATTATGGAACCTTCTAATATGGTTTTCTTTGTGTTCACATAGATTAAGGGAACTTCTAACATGGGGCATCCATGATTTTGGGCATCATGGTTAAGGAAGGAGGAAACTTCCTAATTTTGAATTCATGAGTGTGCATATGATTAGTAATGACTAGCTTTCGAAAATTCTATTTTTCTCTCTTGTACTCATTTATTTGGACGTCCTTGTGAACAAACAATTTTCCTCTTTATTCTTTTCACTTGTGGTGCATACATGTGAGGGTTGTTTAGGATTTTTGTGCTAAGTTTGTGTTTATGGAAACTTTCCAATTTGTTTCATGTGCAAGATGACTTAGGGTTGGTGAGGACGGTTTGGGAATTTCTACTACACGGGACATTTAGGTTTGTGGGCAACATATTTCAAATTTCTTCTCATTTTCCATTTCCCATTTCCCTTGTTTTCATTTCATTTCTTTAATCCTCATTTCATTGAGATGTTTTGAGCAAACGAACTATCAAGACCAATGACATGAACTTCTACTGAATTTATCTCATTTAGTCCTCAATAATGTTGTACATATCATTTCCCTTCATTTCGTACAAAATTTTTAGGGTATTACGCCTTAGTTATTCATTTCAGAATATATTGGTTTCATAGTATTGTTTTAGTCAAATATGTTGGCCCAAGTTTCTTTTTTCAGTTTTAAGATGTTTATTTGATTAAATTTAAAGGTCATTGTATACCTTGGGTTTTAACATTGAAATATATTTCAAATATTGTTTGGTTTATCTGATTTAAAGGGTTCAATGTATTTATGAGTATATTGTATGAGTTATGGTAGACAAGAAGTCTCATGGAGTTCTGACAGATATAGAGAGGCAAAATAAATAAATAAATAAATAAAGAGAGATAAAAGTGACATCTGGTCTCTCGGGTGGCCTTGATGATTGATGCTTGATGTCTCGCACATGACACTAGGGTGCATGTTACTATTTTGTTTGAAGGCATTATGATAATTGTGCCCTTTAAATTGAGATCAGGGCAATAAGGGGGAGGCGGGGTGTTACAAAGGTGGTATCAGAGCTTAATTGGTAAAAACACTGGGCGAGATGTTTATTCTAATATTAAAGGTGGTATCAGAGCTTAATTGGTAAAAACACTGGGCGAGATGTTTATTCTAATATCAAAGGTGGTATTAGAGCCTAGGCTATATAGTGTTTGGCTAGATGTTTAGACAGTAGTTCATTGGGTAAAATGATTACTAGAATACAAATATGGTATCAAAAATTGATGTGGGTTGTTGGTTTTATTGAAGAACCTTTCAGCTAGGCATTAGACCCAAAGTCTAAGAAAAATACCATAGGTAGATACTTGGGTATTGTTAAGGGTGGCATAGTGGATCATGAATGAAGACCTTTTAGGGCATAGGTTAGAGAATAAAAATGTGTACAAATGAAACACTTGTTTGGTCACGACATGAGATTGGGAAAATCCTATATCTTTGCTTTTTACGTGGTATGAGATGTGTAGGAATTTGGAGGTATGAAGGAATCTTGGACTTAGAGATTGACAGGCCATGTTTGGTGAATGATCGATAACTTTGGAAGAGATTGTTTCCCTATGTCACGTGGTATGGGACGATTGAGCATAGTGGGGCTTGGGAACCCTTAGATGTTGAGACATTTGCGAAATTGTTTAGGTATATTGAGACTTCTAAGTAGAAGCCTATATAACACCCTGACCCCTGAATCTTGTCACACACACACCGTTAACTGGGCATCTTTGTTTCTCGCCTCGATACAGAATCATGCGATTACTCCCTCCATAAATATCTAGAGACTAGGATGTTACTTTGTGTTCTTTCTTTTCTCACGCCATCCCAATAACATATCAAAGTGTGAAAACATAAATAATAAATCTTATGCAAAATTAAACATGAAGATGGCATGTTAACTAAAATTAATGATATGATGATTAAACTCACAAAAGCTGAAATAAAATACTCAGACCCTGTGGCCTGAGTTTAAATGAGTTAATAACTAAATACTTAGCCCCATGGCCGAGTTTAACAAACACATAAACCAAAGACACGAACTAACTATGGGTCCCATGCCTTACAACTGAAAGTATAATGAATTATTACTCCTATACAACCCCAATAGTGGATTGCATTAACTACTCTAGTGGTTTCTATCTACTTGGCCGTGAGTAAGCATCTTCAGTGATTTGCTTAAAGAAAGATTAGTGGGGGTGAGCTCAAGAACCCAGTAGATCTTACACAAATACATCTCGAGCACTATAATAGTCAAAATAAAAACATGCAAGTACTTGTAAAGCATTAGGCATTTCAACGATTCAATTGTTTAGATTAAAGTTAAGATCAAAAAGTTTTCTACCACAATATTCCCCTATGCCTGAACTCTTGGAAGTAATGCCTCAAAGGCCAATTCCTCATCATGATATAACCTTAGAGGTCTCACTTGATCCTCAATCCCTTCTCAACTACTGTCGTAGTAGCATGGAGACCCGCCTAGGGAGGGGACATACCAACGATGATACCAGACTACTGCCATAGTATATGTACCATCGCCCCGGTATGTGGTTAGAATCTTAATTTATTTTTCTTTTAGTAACCACAAGCATATCCAAATTTCAATATCCAATATAAATAACTAATGGATATAAATAAACAAGTCATCATGCTTATAGTTACATCAAACATACTGTTTATTACATGGCAAGCATGGCATAAATTCGAAATTCGTATGACGCATGGCATGCTATAAATCCACATAAAAGACAAACATATATTCATATGAATCAATACCTTCCTAGCATGCTTCTAAACAATAAATAATATTAATCACACAATCGTGTTTAATATTCGAACCAAAATAATGCTAAAGAGTTTAAGGTAGTCATTTCCACCTGATATTTTAGTCATCGCATTCTAACTCCTGCCGCGATGGCTCGAAAACCTTAACCTTAGGGATTATAGAATGTTTCTCAGTATTTGTTATGTTTTTAATATTCCAAATTCTAAATCTAGTGGCCATTAGTATCGTGGTTAAAATTTCATGTGTAGAAAGTTTGATAAATGAATTGTTTATCGTGTTACCGTGGTAACGCGAGGTTATTCTCGCAGTGTGATATGTGCAGCACTGTAATAGTCATAAGGTATTTCAGGAATCACATTTCGGGCGTGTTTCCTATCTCCCTTGTAATTAAAACTTCAATATACCGAGTTTATGATTTAAAGATAACTATTGCATTGGTTAAGAGTGCTTTATACCTCCTCATTGATCGTTCCTCCTTCGATAGCCCTTTCAAAATACTTTTATGCTCTTTATGTGCACTGTTATACTAGGAAGAACAATTATCACTAAGAAAATGTTAAACATTTATTTTGGTTTTGAATGAAATGGTGTATTACTATGCCTCATTGCGTTTTAACATTCAAAACACGAAGTTTAACGAGCAGCAGTTCATTATGCCTCAATGTTCCTTTTGTTCCCTCCAAGAATGCCTTTTGGCTCTCCTATGGATGTCCCAGACGAATTCAGTGTTACTATTACATCAAGGAAGTGTTTAAAATGTTAGGAAACACAAAACAATAATAGTAAACTGGCATGCTTCATGAAATGGATGCATTATATTGGTATTAATGCTTGGAGATCGGCATTTTTGTGTTTCTTCCTTCCTAAATGCTCCCCAAATGATTATCAAAGGGTATACTACGGTAGTGAAGATGCTTATGGAAGAGGAAGAACTTGGTAGTCCACGGCTAGGGTTTTGTTGTGAGATTAGGGTCTGTGAGAGACGCAGATTGAAGTGGGTAAGGTTTTTCTTGAGAGAATGAAGATGAGCGACTGTGGCAATAATGGTGATTAGGGTTACGGGCAGTGACGTATTTATAGTAGTGAGTCTGAATCCTAGGGTTTTCTATAGCACGAACCCTCTAAACTCTAAAACTCTATAACAAGACTGCAGTCTCCATATGCCAAGGTCGTGGTTCCACGGCGAAACCCATTTCTTACAAAAGTGTATCGAACGACCGTGGTCTTCATATTCCATGACCGTGGTTCCATGACGGTAGCTATTTCTCACAAAAGTGTATTGCAGGACCACATTCTTCATATTCTAGGATCGTGGCCCCGCGGATTTCCTTTTGGATCAAAGGATCATGGTATTCATTTTTGGGACCAAAGTCCTCATGTCATCCAATTTTTTTTGGTTGTTGATTTTTAATTCTTTTGTGTTATTACAATTTACTCCCCTTAAAAGAATTTTGCCCTTGAAATTTAAAATGATCACATACCTGTACAATGCTCTTCGGTCAACTACTCTTGGTGAAGAGGTTTGGATACTTTTTCTGCATTTCGCTCTCCAATTCCCTAGTGGCCTCTTCCACGTCATGGTGTCTCCATAGAACCTTGACCAGAGGGATGTCCTTAGTTCTGAGACTCTGCACCTTATAATCTAGTATTCTGATGGTTGGTTCTTCCTAAGTGGCATTATCCTGGAGTTTAACTTCCTGCTAATGTATGATGTGAGAGGTGTCTAGCTCATACTTCTGCAGTATCGATACATAGAACACATTGTGGATCGAGGACATTCTATTCGATTGATTTAGCTCGTAGGCACATTCACTGACTCACCTATGTATTTTAAATGGACTTATGAATCTTGATGATAGTTTCCCTTTGATCCCAAAATGCTTAATTTCCTTATGAGGGTTGATCCTTAAGAATACCCTATCACTCTCTTGGAACAATAGAGACCTTCTCCTCTTATTCGCGTAGCTCTTTTGTCTACTTTGAGTAGTGGTTAACTTCTTCTGGATCTGTTTCACTTGTTCTTGTACTAGTTCTAGCCTTGTAACTACATGATCTTCGAAGTCTGCCCAGTGCAAAGGAAATCTATAGGGTCTGTCATAGAGAGCTTCATATAGAGCCATTTTGATACTTGCTCGGTAACAATTATTGTAAGCAAATTCCTCTAAGTGTTGTATTTGCTCCAATTACTCTTGAAGTCAAGGGCACACGCTCTCAACATATCTTCTAGTATCTGTATAACTTTCTTAGACTGCCCATTTCTCTGAGGATGGAACACAGTACTCATATAATACCCCAAAAGTTTATAAGACTTCCACATCACTAGTAAACATTAAAAAATAAAATAATTAATTAAATAAATAAGAAAATAGTAAGATACTTAAAAACCATATAGAATAAGTCCAAATAAACTTAAAACAAATATAAACTTAAAATTAATATAAACTTAAAATAAATATAAAAATAATATAAATTCAGAAAACACAAGAAGTGGCGAAGAAAAGATGCAAAAAGCCAAAATTCCATTGGTTACGTAGTAAACAGAAGTGATGATTGCAAGAATCCCAGATAAACCCAAAAACTGGAAAGAAATGTGTCGCCTTGTTTATCGTGGTCAAACTGCGATAATTCTATAGTTTCCACGGTAATTCTAGGGTAAATGTGATAATCACATGAGAAAACCAAAAAATGAATCAAGAGCATCGTCTTGGTTACCGCGGTCACTAACGCGGTAATACCAATGATCGAGGTAATTCTACAGTAACTGCGGTAATTTATCATTTTTTATAAAAATGAAATATTTGCACAGAAACCCTAGATCTGGATTTCTTGCACCGTAAACCATAGTTTTCTATCCAAAACTCTCACTAAGTTTTCCAATCTTGTTTCTTAACTTTTCTTTTGAGTTCTATGGGTGGTTTGATGTAACACCCCAACCCCCATATCTTTAAGCAGTGTACATGGCCACTGTTTTCTTGACAGTGGACTTAACAAAATGGCAGGTTGGGCCGGTCTTGTTCTTTTCTTTTTCAATATTTCGTGCCTTTGTATAAAATTTTAAAAGAAATAAAGAAATTCAAACTATTTTATTCATAATAGAAAAATTGTAAGTACTAAACTCTTCAAAAAAAACTAATTGTTACAGTAGAAGACTTCAAAATACTTTTCAGTGGAAAAACATAAATACTTTGGGAGACATGCCCTCAAAATTCTAAAAATATAATACTGTAGACACTTTCTAAGAACTATCTATATTTAATTGCTCCATGGGTTCATGTTCCTGAAAAATAAGAAAGGAAGGAGTGAGCACATAGCCCACTGGATCCTTTTAGAACAACCATCCTTCATATTCAAATTCATAACACAATCATAAGGCGTTTCAAACAACAATTTTTTTAAGTCGAGTCTCAGACCAAAAGGGCTTTTAATCCCTTGATGCTCTTAACTAAGTAAATAGGGCCCATTCGGCATCAACCCGTTAGTGGCACGTGTCGGCATCAACCCGTTACACATAGTGACCCACTAGTGGTACACGACCCTCGAGTACTTAGGTATGAAAACCATATGACCTAACTCATATGAAAAGAACATCCATAGTGTTGCCTTGACCACTATGATGGTACTTGATTTTTATCACCATCGTCTTTGATTAATTCTCATATCATGATCTCATAAAATAAACTTCAGAATATGAATTCAAACTAAAATTCATAATATACATAGTCCATTCATGATACACTCATAAAACATGCATCATACTTTAATTTAAAAGCCCAAGCATGATACTAGTCATGGCATGGATGATATGATTGTTCAAACATGAATCAAAACTGAAATACTAAAATAAACATTTAAAATTCTAGAACTGAAGTTGAAAATCTTTGAATGCAGTGAAAAAAACACAACAACGAGCATGCCATGAATTTAAATAAGAACAGAAGGGTGTTCTAGAAGTCACTTCCACCTTGTGACGCTTTTCTCTTAAAATTTTCACAACAATTCCCCCTGCGTACTAGTGCCAATGAAGATCTCCCAACTTAATTCCCCAATTTTGAGAGAAGAACTTCTCACACACACAAGAAGGAAAGATGGGAAGAGGTGCCAAGAAGAAGGCTTAGTGAAAACAAGAGGCAATTTCAACTCTTATCTTTAGAATGAAGAAATTAAGAGCCTCATTGGGTTTTAACACGAAGCCTAATGAACAACAATTCAATATACCTCAGTGTTCCTTTTGTTCCCTCCAAGAATGCCTTTTAGCTCTCCAATGGATGTCCTAAATGGTTTTAGTGTTACTACTACGTTAAGAAAGTGTTTAAAATGTTAGGAAACACGAAAGAGTGATACTAAATTGGCACGCTTCATGAAATGGATGCCTTGCCTTAGTATTACTGCTTGGAGATTAGCACTTGTGCGTTTCTTCCTTCCTCAATGCTCCTCACACGGTTATCAAAGGGTAGACTAGAGTATTGAAGATGTTTATGGAAGAGGAAGAACTTGGCAGTCGATGGATTGGGTTTTGCTGTGAGATTAGGGTCTGTAAGCGATGCAGATTGAAGTGGCCAAGGTTTTTCCTTAGAGAATGAAGGTGAGCGACTACGGCAGTAATGGTGGTTTGGGTTACGCACAATGACATATTTATAGTAGAGAGTTTGAATCCTAGGGTTTTCTACGTCACAAACCCTCAAAACTCAAAATCTTTATTGTAGGACCACGATCTCCATATGTCAAGGCTAGGGTTCCATGACGAAACCCATTTCTCACAAAAGTGTATCATATGACCGCCGTCTTCATATTCCAAGACCGTGGTTCCATGACAAAACACATTTCTCACAAAAGTGTATCGTTGGACCACAGGCCCGTGGGATTTCCTTTTGGATCAGAGGACTGGGATCCTCATTTGTGTGACCAAGGTCCTCACGGTATTTCACCCAAAATAAGAAGACCTACGTCCTCTTGTGAGGACCTTGGTCCTCACGGGACCTCATTGAATTGGAGGATGTAGACCTTCATCGTCACAACACTCTTGAATCAGAGGACCTTGTTCCTCATGTGAAGACCAAGGTCCTCACGTTATCCATTTTTTTTGGTTTTTGATTTCTAATACTTTTGGGTTATTACAACCTATGTCACCGGACAAAAGTGGTATGAGATGCTTGAACTCGAAGACATGAATGAAGCTTGGGAATTGCTAGCATGAAATTGTATGGTTGAATGATTGTTTCATGCATGTTATATATAGTTGAACTTCATGAATATGTATATCACTTGTATTGTGATCGTTGAACCAAAACCTTGTACCTAACAACATTAGAGTACTTTGAAAGTCCTCTAACAAAACTTAGAAGAATAAATTGTGATAGGTCACAAACAAATCGAGAACCTAGAAACATTTAATCTAGCGTCATGATAGTATGAAGAGATAAAAACATGAGAAAATTGATATGACAAGTGACATAGGAAAGATAGCTATTATTACAAGTTTGGAAAAAAGAAATTTATATCCCAAGGTTAAGGAAAGATGGGGTTGTGTACACCCAGATTGATTTGAAATGAAACTATAATTCTCCTATAAACTGGAAATTCTCCATTCTGATAATCAGATATTAAAATAACTTTTGGCTAATAGATAATGACAAGAACCCGAAGAAATGCGACGAGGGCTGAGAACACTGATGAGTTTGGTTAAAAGGATCAAAGGGCACTTATGGTGCAGCAACGCCGCATGAGCAATTTTATTGCTAGAGATATTGGCAGTGATCACTCGATAGGTGGTCAAGCAAGTTATAAGGGCTCTATCTCAGGCATAGAGTCCACCTCCAATACAACCACAACCCTAGGCTCAGGCTCATCAGGTCCAATTGCCAAATGGTCATGTAGTACAATTCTCGCTGAGGATAAGGAACAAAAGGAACTCATTAATTGAGTTTCATAACCTGCGTTTGAATACCTTTGATGGCAAGTTGGTTTATATTGTAGTTAGCATATGATTTTCTGAGATAAATAAGCATCTCAATGCTTTGGGGCAACTACCCTTAGACGAGTAGCTTTGGCAGTGCATCAACTCATTGGAGCTGCTTATCACTTGTGGGAGATGATTATGAATGATCCAAAGAAGAATATTTCAACCATGACATGGGAGCAGTTTAAGAAGTTATGCTATGATAATTTCTTCTCCATGACCATCACTAGACAACTGCTGTTAGAGTGCATACCACTAACACAAAGAACCATGACAATAATCGAATATGAAAGAAAGTTTATGGAGCTGTCAAGATTTGCACCAGAGTCCGTTAGAGATGAGTAGCGTAGGGTGATAAGTTTGTAGAAGGACTGCTGGTGGAAATTAGGAAGTTGATTATTCCTTTGAGGTTGATCAGATTCAAGGAGACAGTAGTTCGAATCCAATTGATCGAGAGGGACATTAACTTTGAATAATCTCTAAAGAACCAAAACAAGAGGCCTGAAAATGATCAAAAGACAGAAAATAGAAATAAGAAGCAGAATACTTCTTACAATGAGCGTAATAGGACACCTCAGACTTAACAACAAGAACAACACAATTCCTAGGCACAACTTAACCATGCTAAAGAGGAGTAGAGGGACTAGGCTAGATGACAGAAGTTATGTTTCTATTGTAACCAGCAAAGACATGTGGCAAAGTTTTGTCCTACCAAAGCTCAAGCTCTTCAATAGTAACAACAACAATACAATAAAATAAACAACTAAGCACAAATTTTGAGGACAAAATTTATTTAAAGGGGATAGGTTGTAATACTGTTGAATTTTATTTGGTAATTATATCAAATAAAGATAAAATAATTAATTTAAATAAAATAAACTTTGAGAAAACCATGTAAATAATGATGTGAAAGATGTACAACTAAATGTACAAAGGGATCGTTAAACTCATAATGATGCACAAAAATTTGCACTGAGCAATGTTTTGGTTACCACATTAATGAACTCCACTACCAATGTAGTGTGTGAATTGCCCATAAGAACTAGAAAATGCACAGTGTTTTGGTTGTTGTGATAATACGTAAAACCTGCGCAAAAACAATTATGTAAAGTTTTCAAATGCATGGGCTTATACTAAAAATTTCATGTACTAAAACTATGCATCCAAGAAACAAGTAATATAGAAGGAAAAGAGTTTAGGAAAGAGTTCTACCTAGGAAACAACACTAAACTTCACAAACCCATCCAAATTAAACTCTATATGAAACTAGCATGAGCACCCCATTCTCACCACTCAAGCAATCATAAATCCCTTTCTCTTCTTTCTTTTCTAGCCATCTTCTTGACATTCGTTCATCCCCTAACCATCCCACACGAGACCCATAGCAACAAGCGAAGAATAAACCCAATAAACTACATAATAGTTGGGTTTTAGACCAAAACACCATCTTTTGGACATTCTACAAGGCAAAATCGATCCGTAGTTGTTTGATCACATTCTGCTCATCATCCTTTTGAGATTTGAGTCCTTGAAACAACTTCTAAAGTGTAAGTTTACTTCCATCATAAAAAGTAGAGCCCTAGGAGGAGTCAAGAATTTCTTTTGGAACAACCAAAAGATTTAACGAATCAAAGAAGCTATAACAACCCTATCTAAGTCTCAATGCATGGTTCGTGGTCTAGAGTTTGAGGTTGTAGGATGCTTAGAACATTGCAGAACTAGGGATGAGAGAAACATGTACAAAAATCCACTTTTCGTACTGATTATTATGGTATTGATCATTGTTATTGTGGTATTGCACTCGTTTTCTTTACTGTTTTTAGACTTTTACTCTGATTACCACAGTACTCTCCTATGATAGCGTAACATCTTTTCATCATTGCCCTTCGGTTACCGCGGTAATGTGTCAACTCTTCTGTATCACCCACTAGTTACTGTGGTATGCTATCGCGATAATGTGATTGTTCTTCTGTAATCCCCTCTGGTTACCACGATACTCTATTGTGGTAATGTAATAGTGTGACACCCTACCTCCAATGCCTTGGACCTACGTAATCTGGTGATACTTTCTATTTCAATTGGGCCGCTCAGGAGGCAGGCTCGTGCTACTATATCTCTTTCCTTTTTCTTCCCAAATCTTTGGGACTTTTTTGAGTAACATTAACTCATGTTAAATAATTCAATAAAGATGAGCATTTAAAAAATGTTTAGATAGCATAATTCAATGTCATTAATCAAATCCAAAATTCAAAGGATACATAGCCTTTGTGTTTATTACAACCGAAAATAAGCTTTAAAATTCTTACCAAGTAAATTAGGCCAGCATGCCCTACAATTTAATAAGCTCTCAAAAAAAATAATCTAAGTGTCTTCCATAAGGTCTTAATACATTAATTTCCTGAAAGATTAGAAAGAAGGGGTGAGCTTGAAGCCTAGTGGATCATTCCAAATATTTAAATCATTATTTCAACAAATAAGACAAAGATGTCAAGCAATTTTAAAATATTATGTGATTCAAATAGTTCATTATTTTTAGTTATAATTAAAGTCGAAAGGGGTCAACCTTTAGGTTATGGATTTTGGAAGAGAGATTATTTCTGAAACTCAAACTCTTTTCATTGTAGTGGGATCACTCCTGAAAACCCAATTCACTCTGACGTCAATCCTAACACCCAGTTCTAAGTCAAAGGTCTAGCATGGTTGGAAAACACACGAAGAAATCCTTCCTCGTGTTGGTACGTGGTTAGAATCTCAATTAATCTTTTATTAAGTATAAAAATATGACATTCATGTATATAAACGAAACTTAAGCAAAAAGTACACATATAATCATGGTAACATCATAACATCATAGATCATGCATTTTTATTTATGTGAGTCTAAGTATGCATATTCTACATGACATGTATGATAATTGATCATGCATATTCAAAATATTACATACATGCAAGCCTTACTTAAATCAAACTAATAAAATAAAATTTGAACATCATCTCCACCTCAGATAGCTTTACTCCTTTATAAACCTCTATTGAATCTGTTTTAGATCTGCAACTGCTAGCACAAAATTTGTGTAGCACTTTGCTACTACCACTCTATTGTTGTTTAGAACAGCTCAATGAAGAAAAGGGATGCCAAGAGAGAGGCAGAAAAAGCAAGAAAGCACATGTTCAGCTCTAGCTGGGATGAAGAGAATGGGGAGGGATATAGGGTTTATATAGAGTTCGGGTAGAATTCGACAAGTTTGGGGCGTTCTCAATGTTATAAACTTTCTAATTTTCCCATTTTTTGTGCCTGCCAAGTGTAAGAATTAGTAAGTGTGGTTTTTTATGGTTTTGGGGGCCTTTTTGAGCACAAAAACCCTATCTTCTTTTTGGTGTTTTTATCGTGTCGGGACCCCTTCCCAGAGTCAAGGGCGGCCCGACCGGCACAGCGGCCTGACGAAACTCTCCCACCAAGACGAGTTCGCCCAACCGCTGTTAAGCCATCTTTGCAAAC
>JAJIYU010011075.1:0-15583 GCA_030144865.1 Tinospora cordifolia
TGTCCTTTTCTTACATGTTGTTAGAAATATTTTATACATAATTAAATATTTTGAAACTACTTTAAAAACTCTTGAATTGTTCAAATTTGAAATCAATGTTTTCTTTTCATTTGGAATTTCATTAATCCATGTTAATTATTTTATTATTTTTCAAAAAAAAAATTTGTGCTGGTTTTCAAGTAACTTTATTTATTTCTATAAGAAAAAAATATAATAGAATTAGATTTAGAAAAGATAAAGTAGCACTCCGGTTCTCGACGGATGATGCAGCGATGGCTTCCCAGCCGAATGGTCTTGCAATTTGAGTGAATGGGCCCGAGGGAGCCCTAGAGGAAAGATCCGAAAATCGGGGTGTTACATTCATTTTCATTCTTTAGTTTTATACTGCACTGTCGTTATTTTTAGTGCATTTATTATTTTTATTTTCAGTGCATTGCATGCTATTGTCCCAATTTATTTGTGGGCTTAGCCACAATATTATTTTTTATTCATAAACTATATCATGATGAATTATTTGGCCATCTTTTCATTAAATTAATTTTTTAAAAATTAATTTAATGATATCATGCACATTTTGCATGATTATCATATTTATTTTCATTAATGATATATAAAATCTTTATTTTATGTATCTTGATATTTTTGATAGAAAGTATTTTAGTTCTCAATGTTTAAATTTATTTTTCATTAAGTTTAATTTCTGATTTTTTCCTTTTTAATATTTTATTTTCTAATTTATTCATAAGTTGCATTATTTTTATCAATTTTACAATTTGTACCATTTATTAGTTTATTTTTCCAACTATATACTCATAGTCTAATAGTATTTGACTTTCATTTATTTAGGAGATTTCCTAATATGTAAATTACTGATGTTTATTATTATTATTATTATTATTAATTAGACTATTTTTCTGATTTTTCTTTCAACTTAATTAATTTTATATTACTTATCTGTATAATTTTATTTTAGGCATATACTAAATTTACATCTTGACCTATATGCAATTTTTTGTTTTTATACTTAAATCTCTGATTCGGAAAATCCCTCAATTCACTATTTTGTGTGAAATTTTTTAATTAATTTTTATATTATTTTCTATGTCATTTCCCTTTTATCACTTAATAATTCAAAATATACATGTATATCCATGTATACACACATATATATTTTACAAATTTCAAAATTTATTATTTTTATTTATTTTTAATTAAATTCCAAGAAATCTAATTTTCTAAAACTTTTTTCCTATTAATAATTTAATAAATGTATTTTTTAACTATTTCACTCTATTTCTTCAATTAAACCATTTTTAATTTAAAATTGTTATATTCACTCAAATAATATTTGTAAAAATTATTTTATTTAATTTTCAATGTATTTTATCATCCAAATTAATTTGGATAAATTTTATTTATTATTATTTTTTCTATTCACAATTTTTATTGTTTTATACACCCTATTTTCCATTAACAAGTATAAAATTCTGATTTATCTTGTTTTTTTTCTGTTGTTAATAGAATTTCGAGCAAAATAGTTTTTTTTTTCTAATATTTCTTATGTTTTAGACCATGCTACCTTTTTTGGTATTTTATTTATTTTTATTAAGTCTATAAATCACTCTTTTTCTCTTAATATTCATAACTATGATCTTAATCTTATTGAACCATGTACTAAATCACATAAACGCAAAAATATAATTTTTTTAATGGTCTATACATGAAAAAGCTTCATTTATGTATTTTCTTACATTCAATAATCATTACAACAAAGTTTTACACAACGAATTGATCAAAATTCTAAACATGATTTTCAATTAATTATAAACATGAAGAAAGAGTTTATTTTTTTTTAGTTTAATGGAATAACACTTCAACCCGAATGGTTTTTTGATTTCCCTAACCCATGTTAAATAATATAAAAACGTGACTAATCCAAATAAGCTAGTGTAGGGCTGAAAAGTTATACCTTAATGTTTAGTCTCTTGTTAATCGGTTTCCAGCAACAAATTTCCCCAATACGCGACCGGTTCTCCTCGTCCTTGGATGTGATGGTGGGGGATGTGTGATGTACATGCTCCTTCAACAGTCAGCCATTCAAAGAAGAGAAAGAAAGGAATAGATGAGAATGGGAACTAGGAATTAGGTGTTACCTTTCTTTTCCTTTTCTCTTTCATCGGATCTTAGATCTTGGGAAGGGTTTCCTTTTTTCTATTTTCTTGATGTTATAGAATCCAATTTGATTTGAGTTTTTTGAAAAAGTGGGGGGGAGGGTCTTTTGGAATGTAATTTTTAGGTAAGAATCTTGACTGGCACTTGTTTCTATTTCATGTTTGACTTTTAAATTCAAACTCTAATATGTAGCACCATTTCTAATGTATACGTTGCTCCTAAGTTGTTTATTAATCAGCTCCTAGGCCCACATAATGCACACATGTTAGCCTTTAGTTATTTCCGTTACTAAGCTCATTACTTATATCATAAGCTCTTATTTTGACCCTTATTTTATATCATTTTATTTTAATGATTTTTATCATCATTTGGGTGTTGTAATACCCTGATAAATTCTCAAATAAGAGTATATGAGATCATAAATGAATCCATTGAAGTACTAAACATATTAGATACTCTAGTGGTAAAATGGTAATTTGATCGCCTAGAGGTAAAATGGAAATTTAGGTACTCAGGGACAAACTGGTTAATGCACATGAAAAATAAACTATAAAATAACACTGTGTGAAATAGTGGATGATTTCAAGTACAAAAAGTTATTTGGACAAGTCGGGGGTGAAACGATAATTTTTTCATCAATGGGCAAAGTAGTCATTTCATCTAAGACTAGACACATGTACCATTATAAAAGTAATGTGAAAATAATTTATATAAAATCGAACAAAATAAAGTGTCTGGCAAACATTATAGAAAATGATAGAGATTAAATCAATAAAATTTATGTAAATTATAGAATATGCTTATATGTATATTTGGGGCATAGTACAAATTATTAGGGAATAAATATACACAATTTTTTGAATAATTAATCTACAAATAACCACTTAAATGAATACCCAAATGATTAGAAAAAAGTTTTAAAAATAAAATGACTTAAATTAAGGGCCAACATAAGAACTTATGGTATGAGCAATGGGCTCCATAGTTAAATTAATTAGAGACTGACATGTGTGCATAGTGTGGGCCTAAGAGCTAATCAATAAACAACATTGAGACATGAAATATACTCAAAGTAACTTTCAAACTAAATAAGAAGCAAAAATAGCGAAGGAAGTCACTAAAAATCTACACTTTCCAAAAGTCCCTATTCTTTTCACACAATAGAATTAGATAATTACAAATGTTTCAAAAATAAAATCAACTCAAAAGAATGTACTAGCAACTTCTAAAATAATCACTTACTAATATATTTGTTTGGGAAACAAGTAAAATAGAAAATTAGAAAGGTTTCTAAAATGAAATCAACTCAAAATAATGTGTTAACAACTTCTAAAATAATTACTTACAAATATATGTGCTTCAAAAACAAGTAAAATAGAAAGATAGAAAGGTTTCTATAATGAAAACACCCCAAACTTGTCAATTCATGCCCATTAGAACTCTATATAAACCCAAGCATGAACACCATTCCCTTCACCGTAGAAGAATTGGATAAGTTTCTTCTTGCTTTCTCTGCCGCCCTCTTAGCATCCTTCATTTTCTTTAGTTATTCTAAATAATAGTTGGAGTAATAGTAATGTATTACCCTAGCCCCTAAGAAGTTGATTGTTTGGCTAAGCACAAGGCAGGCTTGGGTCCGATTACAATTTCAAGTACACAGCTTGTCTTTCTATTTTAATTATCCCAAACCTTATTTATTTAACATATACCAAGGTGATTGCACAAGAGATAAAAGAAAACTTTCTAATTCTTTGTTTAATTTAATAAAAGAGAGTACATAACTCCAATTTAAATCAAAAAGAAATTATTACAGTGAAAATAATTTAAAACTTTGGCAACATGCCCTTACATTGGATATAACATAGAAACTTTCTAAAACTAAGCATTTTAAATCTCATGCATGCTTTATCATGTGTTCAATTTCCTTAAAAGATAAGAATGGATGGGTGAGCAAATAGCCTAGTGGATCATTCTTAAAACAACCAATTTACTAATTCAAACTACTAGCACACTCAAATTCAAACACTTGCATACATTAGGGCTTTCAAACAATTTCTTGTTATGGTAGTAAGTTAGAGTAAAAGGGGGTTCAATCCCTTGATGTTCTTATCCAAGATGCCTCCTGGTGGAGTGGAAAGACAATTCATCTTGTCACTTTCCATTGGAATTAGGGGCTCTTACCCACATTCCAAGTACTTCTTGCTGCGCCCTATACACATAGTACGACAAACCATATACCCATAGTATATGTAAAGAACATCCATAACATCCCTATTAACTACTATGACAGTATGTGGTTCTTAGTCTTAAAATCTTTTATTTAATCTCATACATGTAATACCTTGAAAACTCTGTATTTAATTTGATGAAATTCAAGATCAATTAAGTGAAATTGAGTACAAAATGAAACTAGACTCATTTCGACGCTAAATTTGGCAGGTTTCTAAAAATCTCATTTCATGACCCTTAGGGACCCAAAACAACCTGAAACGAAGTAAGGTGACATAAACTAACTAATTGGACAACATATCCAAAAATTAGAACAATTGGACAAGATTAGGATTTTCATTTTGCCAAATGCCCTTCAGGGGGTCCAAATTAGAAAGATTGGCATATAAGATACTCTAAGAAATCAAAATGGCCTGAAATAAAACAGGATGACATGAACTAACAAAATAGATCACATATCAAAAAATTAGAATAATTGGCCAAAATTAGGATTTTCATTTGTTTAGCGACTTCAGTGGATTTTAAATAAAGAAAGTATGAGAAAGAAAAATCGCTTTGGGCCAAACTATACCTTACATTTTCATTTAGTTCATGTGATTCCAAAACTATAGGTCAAATACCATAATTCATTGTAAATAAAGAGATATTAATTTTTATTTAATTTTTGTGAACCCATGAATGCATGACTACCCCTAAGCATGTGCACGTTACATGGGTGGAACATCATGATCAAGTACACCCTCACCCTACCCAATTATATGAGACGTAATACATTGTGGTTCCATGCCTATTTGTGATGATTTGATGATTTAAAGAGATATAAAAAGTTTCCTATGTGCATGAGAACACAAAAGAAAGAAAACAGAAAGTTTCCATGAGTTCAATTAAGAATGATATCTCATGTTGATTCAAGAGCCTAGATTGCAAATTTAGAACCATTATCATGTGTCCATCAAACTTAGATCATGTACATACTAATCAACCATGTTGGACATCCAAGGAAGGAATAAGAAAGTTTCCATGTACTATACACATATGGCACACAAGTAAATGAACTCAATTAACAAGTTGCCTATGCGTGACACTTAAAAGAATAAAGGAAACAAATTAGCAAGTGATCACATTATCTAAATCATGTGAATAAGAGAAAATAGGAAAGTTTTCTATTTAAATATATACTCACAAAGAGAAGGAAAGATTCCTTGCTCACAAGATCTCACCAAATTAGAAACTCTCATTTATGCTCCCTCATGATGCCAAAAAGAGAAAAAATCCAAGATATGCTCACATAATACACTTACTAAACTAGATATGCTTACAAAATCTCTTCAAAGAAGACATCCTAACTGATATAGGAACCATTCCAAAATTGATTTTTGATCACATTGAAATAAGAAAGCACATATATGTTCACACATGAGTAGAAAGCCTTAGTGGTCCCAATTTCCAAACTATGAGCACACTTGCCCTATTATATGCAAACCATCGCATAAGTGTTTGGAAACTTGCCCAACCTTGTGAGCTGCCCAAACTGACCTAGACGTCCCCCTTGTGCTCATGAACATTTATATAAGCTTCATCTTGCTCACATTTTTCTCATCCCAAAGGAAAGAGTTGACACTTCCCTCTTTGTTTGTTTTTGCCCTCTTCTTAGCACCTCTTCTCACTTCTCTTTTCTCTCTTGTGTAAGAAGTTCTAATTTTAGTGTTTTAAAGAGTGGTTTGAAGTGATTTTGCTCGTGTTTGAAAGTAACTTTGCTGAATTTTTGGGGAAGAACCACTACTAAGGTGGAGGAGATTTCTAGAACATTATCTTCTTATTTTGAATTCCCAGCATGTTCATGCATGTTTAGTTTAGATCTCAACATGTTTAATATCAGTTATCGACATGTTTAATTATGTTTTATTTTTAGTCTAGCATGTTTTAATGTTCTAATCACTCATGGGAGCATGCCATGTTTAGAATCCATTTTAGGATTCATTTTAAAGTTTCAAGCATGTTATATGATGTTTCCATGCTTTTTTGATTGTTTAAAATTTTGAGATTTGTATTCTAAATCTCTTTTCATGATTATGTGATTTTAAACATGAAAAAGTGAAGATAAGAACCACGTACTATCATAGTGACCCGTATGAGTGCTATGGGTGTTTTTAACACATGCTTGGAGTGTATGGTTGCAAAGTGCAACTAAGAGATACTTGGTATGTGACATCCAATGGAAAGTAACAAAGAAATGTCTTTCCACCCTAAGCAGGGGTATCTAAATTAAGAACATTAAGGGAGTAGAATCCCTTTTAGTCATAACATCAACTTGAACCAATTTGATGTATGAATCAGTTAATGTTTGAAAGTGTGTGAATTTGAACGTGTTAGAAATTTGAAATAATAAGCTAGTTGTTTGATGGATGATCCACTGAGCTATCTGCTCACTCCTCTCTTTTTAACATTTAAGGAAATTGAATATGATGGCAATGAAAACTTGATAGTAACCATTGTTGGCAAGTTTCTTTTTAAGGGCATGTTGCCCACTTTAAATTTATTTGACTTCTACTGAATTTTTATTTTAAAATTTTGAGTTATGTACTCTTGATTATAAATTCAGTAATGTACTTCTTTATTTTCTTTAATAAATAAATAATTAGAAATATTCTTTTTTATACTTGTAATGCCTTATTGAATTTAAAGTTGATCAAATTGGGTGAGACACTTATGAAAGGTTCAATAAGAGTTATAATAAAGGAATCGAGATGCAAGTTGTGTACTTGTAAATGTAATACAGGACCGACCCGCCTTATGGTTAAGTCTAATTGAAAGTCTCGGGGTTGGGGTGTTACAATACACATGGATCATAAATAAAAGAAATAAAATTCGACATTCTTATATTTGATATTCAAGCATAAAAACATCATAAACATGCATCATATATCACTTGGCCTAAACGTGCATAATATATCATGGCATAGTATCATGGATGCATGAACATGGCATGTACATGAATGTAAAAATTAAATCATGAATGATGGACTGAAATTAAACATACATGATCAACTGATATTAGAACAAGCATAAGCATGCCATTAGTCAAATTTAGTAAAGTAGAAGTTCAAGAAATCTCATCCACCTTAATTGTTACTTTGTAGAAAACTCGGGAGAGGTTCCCTTCTTCCAAATGTCCAACACTCCAAGCACATTCAAAATATTGAATAAACTAAAGTTCTTACTTTGAAACTCTCAAGAACACAAGAGAAGTGAGAAGGGTTGCCAAGAAGAGGGCTAGAAAAAGTCAAGAGAAAATCTCAACTCTTGCTTTGGGATGGAAAAAAAAAGTGAGCACAAGGAAGGTTTATATAGATTTTCAAGAGGCTAGGGGGGATGTCTTGGGTAGCTCACAAATTGGGCAATGTTCCAAAATCAGAGGGGACGGTTTGCAAGTGAGCACCAAGGTGGCATCTAGGGTTTTGTATTAGGGATATGATGGTAACTTTCCCTTATGCCGCCGTGATTTGTGCATCTTTAGGTTTAGGAAACTTTCTTATTTTCTAATTTTTGTTCTTTGATGTGCACAAGATCATCTCAAGGGTGTCAGCTAGGGTTTATATTTGGGCTCAATTCATGTTTTAGAAGCTTCTAATTAGGTGCACATACACACAAGGACGCCTAGGGTTTGCACATGATCATTTTTGCTTGGTCTATAGAATCACTCTTCATAGTTTATAAATAATGCGGGGCATCTCATCTATGTGGGTAAGGTATAAGTGTGTATGATTAGGCATCATCACTCATGTGACTTGCACATGCCTAGGGGTGATTACATACTTTTGGGTCTACATGAATTTAAAATAAAATTCATATCTTTCATTTGGCTAAGATTTTAGTATTTTTGGGTTCACATAAATTTAATAAAAATTCATATATTCAATTGGCTAGGTTTTTCTCAATTTTCTTTCCTAATTTAGATTTCCTTGAAGCATACCAAGCAAATGAACTCTAAATTGTGCAAATGAAATGAATTCTGGGTGCCTAAACCATTTGAGTTGTTTATTTAATTTTATTTCGCCTCTTTTTCTTAAATTTCACTCCCCCAAGAGGTTTTTGAGCAAATATAAACTTGCTAACTGATTCTAGAAATGAATTGGACTTCATTTATTGTTTCATTTCATCTAGCAAAAAATTTCAGGGTATTCAACCTACTCTCCTTAGAAAAATTTCATCCTCCAAATTTGTAGACATTCAAGGATTTCGAGTGAATAGGTGTGGGTACGTGGTCCTTATTTTGCTTTCCAGCTCCCAATTAGCTTCTTCCAATTCATGATGCTTCCACAGTACCTTAACTAAAGGAATATCCTTAGTTCTTAGTTTTTGTACCTTCTGATCAAGGATCCTAATTGTCACTTCTTCATAAGTGGAATCATCTTGGATATTTACTTCTTCCCAGCGGACGATGTGAGAGGGATCCGATTCATACTTTCTCAACATCGACACGTGGAACACATTTTGAGCTGAAGTCATCCGATGTAACACCCCAACCCCTAAGACTTGATTGTTTAGCTAATCACAAGGCTAGCCAGGCCATGTTAAATTTACAAGTACACAACTTGCATCACATTCTATTTCAATTATCTCAAGTCCTATTAATTCATAATCAACAAACAACCCAAACAATTTAACTTTAATTTAATAAAACTATTACAAGGAGATAAAAAAATCTTTAATCTTTATTCATTTAATAAAGTAATAACGAAGTACATCCTTAAATTTTAAATAACAAAAGAGTATATAACTCAAATTAAAAACTAAAATTCAGGAGAAGTCTTAATTTGAATAATCAAAACTTGGGCAACATATCCTTAAATATAAACTTTCCAAATTTAAAATCCTATCAAATACTCAGTAGTCTTCATGATTCAACTTCCTGAAAAATAAGAGGGGAAGAGGTGAGCACATAGCCCAGTGGATCATTCTATAAACAACTAAGTTACTAATTTATATCAAAAACACATCTAAATTAAACACTTGTAAACAATTAGGCATTTCAAACAACATCTTTGGTTATTGTTGACATTAAGACTGAAAGGGGTTCTAATCCCTTGATGTTTTTATCAAAATACTCCACTTTTGGATGAAAATACAATTCATCTTGTCATATTCCATTGGAATAAGGATCTTATGTCCACATTCCAAGTAATTTGGATTAAACCAATCCACACATAGTGATGAACCCCATATACACTTAATATATGGAAAGAACACTCATAGCATCACTTAGATTACTATGGTAGTATGTGGTTCATAAACTTCAAAGTCGTGAACTTAATTCTAACATATTCAAGAATCCAAAGTTAGAATAGTTAAATTAAGAATAAAACATTCACAAAGCATGAAAATAATACATAGCACGCTTCACAATTCAAATTAAACCTAAGCATGAAAACTAGGCATGACATGGTGTCACAAATACTTAAAACATGCATACATGATAATCAAAATTTAAATCATGATCAAACATGTAGGGAACTAAAAATAAACATACTAAACTAAAAATAAAAGATGCACGAACATGCTAAAAATTCAAATAAGTAAAGTAGAAGTCTAGGAAATCTCATCTACCTTAGCTGCTTGTTTGAAGAAAATTCGGCAAAGGTTCCCTTCTTCGATGCACTTCAAGAACAAACAACAACTTCAAGAATGTAAAAAAAATTCTAAAATTCTAACTTCTCTCTGAAAATCACTCAAGAACACAAGAAAGGAAAAGGGGTTGCCAAGAAGAGGGCTAGAATAAGTAAAGAGGGAAGTGTCAACTCTTTACTTTGGGATGAAGAAGAAGTGAGCACAAAGGGGGTTTATATAGATTTTCAAGGGGTTGGGGGAATGTCTTGGGCAGCTTGGGAAGCTCACAAGTTGAGCAACATTCCATACATAAGAGGACGACTTGCATAGAATAAGGCAAGTGTGCATGTTAGGGTTTCCTAATCTCATTTACACAAAATTCTTGTATCTTTCTTTGCTTCCTGTATGTGTATGAATACAAATCGGATTTAGGAAAACTTTTAAACATCTTGGACATCCATCTAGATCAGATTTTATGCTCATGACATGTTTCCTAATTAATACAAATGCTTGGGCATCACACATACAATTCATGGGATCATTTCTTTAATGGTGTCATGCGAGCATACACCCTAGGGTTTATGGTTTTAGTTTATTTCCACGGTTTGGGTGTATGAATCATCAAGCAAATCAGGTCAATATGTTAGTGAGAAAGCTTCTAATCTTTGTTCCATTAGGGTTGGCACACCACAAAGGGTATTGTAGCCTACTTGCATATAAATCTCCTTGATTGGCAGTTTGGTGTGATCATGAAAACCTTCCATTTTTTTTGATCTTTGATATTCACAGGATCACATCCCAAGGATTGTGGCTAGGGTTTGTATTTTTACACACACTATGTTTTTAGAAGCTTCTCTTTGTCACATGTGTGTGCACATACACATACATGTAGCGGTCGGTTATAGACTATGGCTGCACAAGATCATTTGCAGTTGATCATGCATTCATGGGTCCACATGATTTTAATAAAAATTCATATCTCATTATTTACTAGGAATTAAGGGTTTTGATGTATATTTTTGTGTTCGTGGTAGACTAATACACATTTCCAACCCATTATTTGACGAGGGTGATTTTCATTTTATTTACTTTCCTAATTTAGACTCCCCTGAAGGGTGTTAGGCAAATGAAACCCCAATTCTTGTCCAATTGAGCTAATTTTTTGGATATGTTGTCTATTTGATTAGTTCATGTCATCTTATAAAATTTTAGGTCATTACGAGGTCCTAAGGGTCACTAAATGAGGATTTTGGACCTGCTAAATTTGCTACCGAAATGGAACCAATTTTATTTCTTACCCAAATTTTATCAAATTGATATTGAATTTCTCATTTCATTTGGCACATGATTTTTTAGGGTATTACATCCGGTTAGGTTAATCCAACTCATAAGCACATTCCCCGATTTTTCTAAGTATTTCAAAGGGTTCGACGAATCTTGGAAATAATTTTCCCTTAAATTCGAACCTCTTGATACCCTTTTGAAGACTGATTCTTAGAAATATTTTATCACCGACATGAAATTCTAAGAGTCTCCTTCTCTTGTTAACGTAACTATTTTGACGACTCTAAGCCGTAGCTAGTCTCTTCCGTATCAATTTGACTTGGTTATTCATTTTTTTCTACCAAGACTTGCCTAGTTAGGACATGATCTTCAAGTTCAGCCCAATAGCTTGGTGATCTGTAGGGTCTTACATAAAGAGCCTCAAATGGAGCCATCTTAATACTTGCCTGGTAACTGTTGTTATAGGCAAACTCTGCTAAGTGTAGGTATTTGCTCCAATTCCCTTTAAAGTCCAGAACACAATATCTCAAAATATCTACTAATGTCTGTATAACCCTTTTAGACTACCCATCTGTCTAAGGGTGAAAGATAGTGTTCATGGTGAGTTTAGTGCCAAACTCCTTTTGTAAACTCTACCAGAACTAAAAGGTGAAGTGAGAGTCTTTATCAAATACAGTCGTATTAGACACGCCATGAAGTCTTACTATTTCCTTTACATAGAGTTCTCCCAACTTACTGACGTGGTCTATGGATTTGATGGGCAAGAAATGAGCCACTTTAGTGAGACCATCCACGATCACCTAAACATTTTCTTCTCCTTTCTAGTTTCAAGGCAAACCACTAATGAAGTCCATCGTAATATTGTCCCACTTCCATTCTGGGATTGGGAGTGGTTGTAACATTCTAGGCGATTTACGATGTTCTACTTTCACTTGTTGATAGGTTAAGTACTTAGAGACATGCTTAGCCATGTCTCTCTTCATTCTTCTCCCCTAGTAAGTCTTTTTGAAGTTTTGGTGCATCTTATCTCCACCTAGATGCATCGTATCCTTAGTCTAATAACCTCATCCAGTATGGTCTGCTTACTCTATCCATCTTAAGGTACACAAATCTTTTCCCCGAACCTTAGGATATTCTCAACATCTAACCTTAAATCAACATGCTTTCCCTATGTAGCTCCTTTTATTAGGCCTACAAGCTCATTGTCTTGTCTCTATTCCTACCTAATCTGATGTAGTAGATTGGTTGTCAAGACATGCTATAGAGGTAGGCTTGTTTGTCATTTAAGGTTATACCCAACCTAAAGTCTTCGATTAACTGGTACATCTGACCCTTTTCTTCCTTCTATATGTTAAACTTTCTACTCAAGGCATCAGTCACCACATTGGCCTTCCCTAGATAGTAGTCTAGTTGGAAATCATAGCCTTTCAAAAACTCCATTTATCTCTATTGCATAAGGTTCAACTCGTTCTAGGTGTAGATGTACTTTAAGCTCTTATGATTTGAAAATAGATCAAATTTCTCACCATAAAAGTAATATCTCTAAATCTTCAAGGCAAATACAATGGCTGCTAACTCTTGGTCGTGAGTAGGGTAATTCTTCTCATGGACCTTCAGTTGCCATGAAGTATAAATGACTACTTGCTTCTCTTGCATTAAGATTGCTCCTAGTTCACTTAGTGAAGTATCATTATAGAGGGTATAGGTAACACCTTGGGTTGGGATGACTAGAACAGGGGCCATAGTTAATTTTCTTCTTCAATTCTTGGAATGATTGTTTACACTTCTCATCCCAATCGAACTTTACTCCCTTCCTGTTAGCTTGGTCATAGGTTCTACTAGTTTGAAGAAATTTGGGGTGAACCTTCTATAGTATCTATCCAGGCCTAAAAAGCTCCTAATCTTTTTAATTGTCTTAGGTTGCTTCCAATTCATGATAGCTTCCACCTTCTCTAGGTTTACAGAGATGCCTTCTATTGATACTACGTGACCTAAAAACTTGACCGCCTTCATTCAGAATTCACATTTGCTCAATTTGGCGTATAATTGATGCCTTATGAGGGTCTCCAATACTATCTGCAAGTGTTCTAACTGTTTAGCCTCTGACTTGGAGTAGATTAGGATGTCAT
The DNA here is from genome assembly GCA_030144865.1 of Tinospora cordifolia. Taxonomy (NCBI): domain Eukaryota; kingdom Viridiplantae; phylum Streptophyta; class Magnoliopsida; order Ranunculales; family Menispermaceae; genus Tinospora; species Tinospora cordifolia. The sequence continues at coordinate 13,422 of JAJIYU010011075.1, forward strand.
CTACGAATACCACCATAAACTGGTCAAGATAATGTCAAAAACACTCGGTTCATCAAGTCCATGACTACTGTTGGGGCATTGGTCAAACCAAAAGGCATCAAGATGAACTCAAAGTGTTTATATCTTGTTCTGAAGGCAGTCATGTGTATATCAGACTCCTTGATTCTCAACTGGTGATATATTAACCTAAGATAATCTTTGAAAAATGAGTGTTTCTTCTCAATTGATCAAATAGGTCATCAATCCTTGGTAAAGGGTATTTATTCTTCACTATAGCTTGGTTTGGCTTCCGATAATTGACACAAAGTCTCATATAACTATCTTTCTTCTTTACATAAAGTACAAGAGCTCCCCAGGGTGACTCACTCAGCCTGATGAATCCTTTCACCCTGAGCTCGTCGAGTTGAGACTTCAACTAGATCAGTTCTATTAGTGCCATTCTATAAGGAGGTTTGGCTATAGGGTTGGTTCCAGAGTGAAGTTCAATTTTGAACTCTAATTCTCTAGCAGGTGGTAGTTCGGGTAAGTCATCTAGGAACACATCCTCGTACTCACTAACCATGACTAGGTCTTGAATTCTTTTAAGTTCAACAAGTTCTTCTTTAGAGAGTTCCTCAAACTCATTCTTCCGCCTTAAGCAGTTTAACATGGCTATGGTTGGACTTCTCGGTAATCTTTGCATGTCCCCATTGATTCTATAGGTTTCCCTTGAAGGTAGGGTTATGGTTACCTGCCTCTTGGGATAATCTATCTAAGCTTATTATTGGTCTAACCAATCCATCCCCAAGATTACATCATAGCCATAAAAGGTAAAGTACATAAATCAATTGTTAAGAGTTTATCCCCAAATCTTAGGTCCCAACTACAGATTCTTTTTGAGGTAACAGTGGTCCCTATTGGTGTGGATACATTCAAAGTTATAGGTAGTGTTTTTGTCACAAGTTGTAACCTATCAGCTAGTTTTTCAAAAATAAATTATTTAGAGGCACCCGAGTCAAATAGTCTCACAACAACATTAAACAAAAGAAATGTACCTTCCACTGCAGGGACCTGGTCTTCCTGAGCCTTAATAGTGAACATTCTGGCATAGTTTTGCCCACAACCCTGGTTTTGCCCCTAATTGGCATTGAAGTGTCGTTGCCTCCCCTGAGGGCGACCGTTCTAACCTCTTCCCTATGGTGGTTGTTGCTAAGGAGCCTGAGCAAGAATAGTCAGGCAATCCTATAATACCCCAATCCCCGCATTCTTTGAGCATTGGACATAACCACCATTCTTTGACAGTGGACTTAGCCATTAGGCGGGTCGGGCTAGTATTACTTTACAAGTGACACACACTTGACTTTCTATTTTTCAATACCTCATACCTTAGAATAGATTCAAGAATACAAATATTATTCAATAAATTCAAGGCAGTTAAAGATAAAGAAAAATTCAACTTCTTTATTCATAAAAAAGAAAGTACATAACTTTATAATGTAAACTATTACATTGTTGATCAAAAGAAATTCATAACTGTTAGCAACCCCGCAAGTGTACGGGATCGCAATAGTATTACCGGTGAGACCGGATATCGTCCTCAAGGAAAAAATACTTGTTTGTGTAAATTAAATCCCAATCTAGCGTTGGTTTAAATTTTATCAAGACGTCCAATTTAGTTTGATAAGCAATTGTTTAAACAGAACTTTAATTTCTCAAAAACAATAAAACTGAAATTAAATTGACTAGTTAGTAATGTTTAAAAGGGTTGTTTGGGATAATAAACACCTTAGTATGCTCTGTAATTTTATTTGGAATTATGATGTATTAACACTATGATTATTGCACTTGTAATTGAGACCCTATTCCTAGGTGTGCCAATTTTTCACTAAAGGTGTTTCTCAACACCCTCTTCCGAGGTGTTCAATCAACAACCCTGTGAATTCAAATAATAATTCCTGTGCTATCTCCCTTAGGTCCAGTCACAATCTTTCGATCAATGACTCGATCTAGGTCGTTACTATTTTAATGTAACACCCCAACCCCCATGTTTCTTTGATTTGAGTGTTGGACTAAACCACCGTTTTTTTTGACAGTGGACTTAACCAATATGTGGGTTGGGTCCGTGCTACTTTACAAGTGACACACACTTGACATTCCATTTTTCAATATCTCATGTCTATGAG
>JAJIYU010011076.1:0-15559 GCA_030144865.1 Tinospora cordifolia
ATGTCAAGCGTAATTGGGCCCGAACAACCTAGCTAGCAAGTGGAAGATATCCATAGTTTTATACCTCAATTTTTTGCAAATGACGCTATCTTTATGACTAATTCACAGCTATAATAATTTTAATACAGAGGTTTACTTCACATTCATCTATTCAACAAATAAGAAAGAAAATTAACCCAGTTATGTTCATTTTTTATTTCTCAAAAAACTCAAATTAGTATGTTAAAGAATTCATATTTAATGTAGCAGTTATTTTGTAGCACACAGATAACCTATAATGACACACAAAACCCATATAACCAACAATAACATATGGTCATTCAAAGAATCACAAAATCACTTGAATAACCTATAACAACGTACATAAGCCTCACACTGTTTATTTTAAACCAAAAGCTATAATAGTAATCAAAAACATTATAAGTCATGAGCATGAAAGTTGAAAATGTGAATGAAGAGTAGATACCTTATACTAAAGAAGAAGAACAATAGCTATGGGGAAAAGAAGAAGAATAGTAATAACAGTGATAGCTGACAGGAACAACAGAGCTATGTGGAAAAGAAGAAGAATAGTAGCAGTAGCAGCCGAAAGAAACGAAGAAGCAGTGACGCCCGACAAGAAGAACAAAGCTGTGCAGTTGTGAAGGTAACTGTCCAAGAAGAAGGTGTGACAAAAATAATGAGTAACAACCTTTTGAAGAAGTTAAAAGTTAGAGAAAACCTTGGTGTGACAAAAAAAATCTCTATAAAACTGTTCATTTAACATAGAAGAAATGTATCAAAATATTTAACTTTTACACAATAATTAATTTATAAAAGTATACCTATTTATAATAGTCTTATGTATTTCTTTGGCTAAGCAATTGTACTTCCAATACCATCACTCAAGTATTGAATTTATGATGTAGGTCTATATAAATTAGCATCTTTATTCACTACCTTTACAACCCAGACTCTCTAACAATCAAAGCCTAGTGGGAGGCAATGAACTTTAACTTTAGAATCTGTAGAAGAAATCTTTCCTACTACTACAACTTCTCCGTCTCTTTCATTTTTAGGATGCCAATTCAATAGTTTTCATCTAGCATTTTTAGAAGGCATTTTTTTCATGGGTGGGCTTGCTACCCTGTTGTGTTACATAACACATAAACAAATTAAAGATAATATAAACATTATAAGAATAAAAGTTTATAATCAAAGTTGGGTTCAAAATATAGTTTACTTGTGGTGTTTGAGATTTTAAATATATCATATTCATGTCTCTTCCATTTTGGCTTTGAAGTTGTTGAACCATATCATATATAAAATATATTTCACTATATAAATTTAAGTAATAATTAAACTGCAAAATAATAAACCAAAAAAAAATTCTAAGCCTAGTTATCACTTGTTGAGATTGCATTAAGAGCATCGCAATCAATGCTTCAACTCTTTCCTCGAGTGTGTCCATTTTCTTTGATTTTTCTTCAAGGGTATATATCCTTTCTGCTCGATCTTGAATTCTATTTTCTAAGACCTTTACTTTTCCATTACTTTGAATTTGAGCACCAAGCTTTGAAGGTGTTGCCCCAAATCTAAGTCCTCGAACTCGGCCACGACGCTCAGGTCCCAATACTTTAGTAATGACATCTCTTTTAAGTTGTCTCTCACAACTGAATTGGTGGTAGATTGACTAATTGCACTAATCTTTTTCTCCTTTCACATAAAAACAAATAAATTAACTTGATAACTTTATATTGTTATATAATTTCAATATATATAACTAGATATTATTTGCTTTAATGATTTACTTACAATTGCTTCTTGAATTGCTTCATTTAAAGGCTCATCATTCTTTCTCAAATGACCCTTTGTCTCTACATCTACTTTTGCAACTAAATCTGAATTTTTACTGGCCTCCTTCTAAAATATGAAAAATAGTATCATTTACAACATATAAGCTCATGTAAAAATACAAAGAGGAAAATAAAATGAAGTATGTTCCAAGAACATTACCAATTCATGCTCCAAACGAGCATAGCCCTTCTTACTCATTGTGTGCAATAACTTTTGATTAGTCCTCATTTCACTAAACTTTTTGCTTTCTGCCTAATAAAATGAATATATAATTAATAATGAAAAAGAAGTAATGATTCAAATTTAAAGTATATAAGAAACACACAACAAACCTGAAACTCTTCGAATAATTTTTCTTCAACAAAAGTATTCTAGTCTATAGGAGACATTACATTGTTAGGCTTAAGATATTTGCCTACAAAGTTTCTATCTTTTTTTTTATTGTTTCTATAATTATTGTAAAAACTTTGGACTTGTTTTGCCTCTAGCTGTGTCCCATATCTTGCAATATCATAACTTTATTAAACTTATTAACTACAAATCTTTTCTGATATGCACGAAAAAAAAGGATAAATTAAAGAATTTTTACAAATAAATTATTAGAATCTCTTATGAATAAATAATTCAATTATATACATACCTCAATTAATTTAGATGCAATAAATAACTATCACATAATTAAAAAGTAGGATTTAATACACAATCCAAGCATATAAACTTCGATAGAAATTTAAGAAAAAGCTCAATCAGTTATAATATAGAACTTAATGCTTACATTATTTACAAAATAATGTCGTTTAGGTCAATCTTAGCACAATGTTCCACGTTTTCACCTCCAAATGTAGACATGTTCATAGGCTCATGTGTCAAGTTTATACTTTCCTCATATGCTTGTAACTCATGAAAACCTCTTGGACGAGCTCTCAAAACGACATACAAGTTAGATGTTTCGTTTAGCTCTCAACCTCTTAGAGGAGCTCTCAAAACGACATACTAGTTTTTTTTTTTTTTTTTTAAGTTCGTTTAACAAAAAAAATTGGGTAAAAAATATTTTATTTTATATTTTTAAGAAAAAACTAATTAGAATTGAAATAAAATTTTTTAGAGCAATTACTTTATAAAAACTTTTTTTTTATAGAACCGAAGGAAAAAAAACTACTTTTTTGGGTAAAAAATTTAAATATAAGAAGGAAAAATTAAATCTTTGACAATTTTTTCTTAATTGCAGTGAATTTTTTTACCACTTAGATAAAATATATTTAGTTTACTAAATTATTACATTCTATGTTTTATAATAAAAAATTTATTTTTAAAGTCAACTTATTAATTTTTATATAAATTCATCTTATTATAAAAATAAATTTATCATTTTCTGTTTAAGTTTTTTTCTATTTAAAATAATTTATAGGACTAATTATTATTTAAAATTTTCTTAATGAGTTTATTTTACAAAATACTGATTTTATTAATTTTATCATAACTAATGAAATAATTTTACTATTTTAATAAAAAACTAAGTTTATTATTTTTAGTATTGCAGTCGTTATAACAAAAATATTAATCAATAAATTAAAACACAAAAAAAATTAAATTTTTAATTGTTCTTTTACCTTTTTCTTCTTATTTTAATGAATTAAATAAGTAATATATTTTATCAAAAGTATTATTTTTATTCTAAAATTATATATTTTAGTTGGTTTTTTTTAATCTTTTCTTCTTACTTATTATTTTACTTATAGAATTTATTTTCACTTATATTATTGGTCTTATTACATAAAATTTTGTGGGCAAATTAATTTTACTCTTTTAGCTCTTAACCCTATTTTATATCATGATTTTATTTTTTAAAGTTCATTTAACATAAAAAAAAATTGGGTAAAAAAGTTATTTTATATTTTTAAGAAAAACTAATTAGAATTGAAATAAAATTTTTAGAGTAATTATTTTTATGAAAACTTTTTTTATAGAATTGAAATAAAAAAAACTAGTTTTTTGGGTAAAAAATTTTAAATATAAGAAGAAAAAAATTAAGAGAAAAACACACTTGTATACGAAAAAATAGGAATATTTACAAAAATATCATTATTTTTATTTATATACAAAAATGATAAAATTAATAACAAAAATACTAGAAAATAGTTTAAACACGAATTTTTATAAAAACAGAAATTTTGGATTTTTCAAAAAATATGGCGCAATCAATGTCTATGCAAAAGTATATCATTTTTTTTAACTGTAATTTTTGGTATAATACTAGTATAACATAAGAATAATGTTTGTATACAGCATTATATCATTATTTAAAAAGTGTATTGTGGGTATTATTTTTAAATAACATCAGTATAATATGTATACACAAAAGGATATAGGGCTTAAAACTACAATTTTTGGTATTATATTTGTATAACATAGCAATAATCTACGTATACAACGTGATATCAATGTTCAAAACTATAGTAAGGGTATAATTTTTGAATAACATGGGTATAACATATGTATACAAAAGGATATATTCATAAAATAGTTGTAGTATTATATAGATATAACATATGAATAATGTATGTATGTAACGTAATGTTAGCATTATTTTTGAAATAAAGTGTTCGTTAGTATAATATTGGTTTAGGGTTAGTATAATATTGGTAGAACTTACAAATAATGTGTACATAGAAATTCGAATCAAATCAATTTAACATGTGCATAAAATCCTGTAACACTCAGATTTCAGGTCCGGATTTCCCAGTACATGATCATCGAGTCATCTTTTCCTAAAAACAAGTTGTCAACTTTTCATTTCTTATTTCACTTTCTTCCAAAAGTGCAACATGATCTATGTGCAATGTAATCACCTAATAGTACATGATATGCTCGACAATTAACCCTTATCATTGATTTTCATTTATGAAAATAAGAAAATTCTAAAATATCATAATAACGCAGTGATAAAACCAGTAAAACATTCAACTAACTATTGTTAGATTCATATGTACAAAATAAGACAAAAAGTTACATTTAAACATGAGACAAGTTCTACATACATAAGTTACGAAATCACTATGAGTCCTGTGAAAGTATTGACATCAAGATAGAATAAAAAGAAATGACTATAACAACCTCTCAAAGAGGTGTTGATATCAAGTCCTGAATCTGTCAGTGAACACTCCTATGAGTACCTGAAAAAATGAAATGGAAGTGAGCTCGAAAGCCCAGTGGGTCATCCCTATACATTATCAACATTATACAAACCAAAAATCAGAACATACACACAGTTTCACACATTAATTGTTTCAAGTATTCATTTGTTTGTTGTACTCTAAAGACCGAAAGAGAATTATCTCTTGATATTTCCTGTAATCCAAATGAGTAACTCTCGGTACACAATCCTGATTTACCATCATGATTTCTCCAGTGGCGCTATCCAGCTTACCATCGTGATATACGTCTCCAAGTATTAACGTTGTTCATACCAAATGTGAGTACTCTATGGTATACAATCTAGACTATACCATGATATTACTGTCAAAGGAAGGGCAACACAATTCAGTGCTCACAATCCAGTGAGTACTACTTCCACAAAAACTCAACTATCTAGCTGTTGGAAATATCTACGATGTGTCCAAACTAGTGCGCATGATACATTATATGGAGAGTTACAGTGCACTTGCAACAATCTATCACATCGGTATGTGAAATTCTTAATAAACCATTAATCTTATTTAATTTCACAAATAATGTCATCCATATAACATCATTTAGTAGATATGAGCAAATACATGATGAGTAAAATGAATAAATCATGAACTTGATAAAAACATGTCAGAAAGCGATTAACTGGACATCATGTTCATCATTTAAGTCATTCCAATAACAAACAAATAACAATCATAGCATGCAAAATATCTTAAGTTAACAATCATCATGTTTTGATTATAAACTTCGCATAATATTAATGAGCAAAGGAAATCCTTCCCACCTGATTATGTCAAATCTCCCTTACGTCTCCTCGTAGAGAATTCTTTATGCTCCAAATTATTAATCTACAATTAATTATCAAATAATAAATTCTAAGTTTTAATTACCTATTTGAGATAATTTAAAACAATTCTAGTCTCAAATGACGAAAACCTCTTGGATTTCCACTAATCCTTTTACTGTTATTTCTAAAAGAAATGTATCTCTAAAAATATTAATGATCACATGAAAATAGTTCTAAACCTCTAAATTTCAAAAAAATCTGCTTCATTTATCTCTACCGTTTATTTTTTCATATAAAAATAATAATTTTCAACTCTAGATTTCTCTAATTTAAGCCTCTAGAATTTTTAATCTGACAATCGAAAATTTACATATTAAATTTTCTAAGTCTCTATTACTTGTCAAAATCAAATAAAGTAATCTAAAGGCTTAAAACTATTCAAAAATCTCTTTAGCTTTTAAATAATTAATTTCTACCTTTATAGGATAATTCTTATATTTAATCTTTACTTCAAGACTCCAAAAAAATTCAATCTCATTCAAAAATATTTTTAAGCTTAAATAATCTCTAAAAGATTTACAAAGTCTAAATGTCAATTTTAACAATTTTAGGATCATTCCAAAAATCTCAGAATTACATATAATTAAAATAAAATAATTTCTCCGAGTCTCCAAACCCCTTGAACTTTGAATAAAATTCATTTTCCACATCAACCACATCCACAAGTTTCCATTCTAATAGATAATAATAGTTCAACAATTAAAAACTTAAATGAAACTTCTAAATTTAAAATTTTCAACTAAGAGTAATTTCATTCTTTTTCACATCTATAATAAAAAAATTAATTTAAATTTAAACAACTTTGAAACTCAATGATTTTAGTCTTAAAGAGATTATACCTTTTTGAGATCGGATCCCCTTGATCTAAATTGAAACAGCTTTGAGCATTGAAGCCCCTTAATAATTTTTTCTTCACAAATCTAATTTTTGTTTTGATGCCTAAACCTATTTTGAAATCTATCAAACAAACAACTGAAATTTTATTTTCAAAAGTGTTCATTGCATAAACCTCAATCTAGGGCATCGAAAATTCATCACTTTCATGCCCAAAATCCAACAGCAGCTCGTTCCCCTTCGTTCTTTATTGTCTTCAACCCATGAATGCACCAGCAGCATACACATAGCTGCTGGTTCGTTCCTCTTTATGTGACAAAACCACTAGCTTTCTTCTTTCATGAATCTGTAGCTCATCTTCTTTGCTCACACCAACTCACACCAGCAACAACAGTTGCTTCGTTTTTCATCGTCACGCACGAGCAAACATAATCACAGATCACGGATGTTGGTTTCTTCTCCGAAACACAACCTCTTCGTCCCTTTTCACCTTCGTTTGGCAGCTAGGGCTTCGTTCCTCCACTCACACACTAGATTTTGCAGCTGGATGTCGGTTCTTCATTTTCACCCTCATGTTCATTTTCATCATGGACAACAACAGGGTAGCAACTAGCAATGTCCAAATCGCCAAACATTGCTGCAATTTCCGTTCAGTTTTGCCCAAATCACAAAACCCCCAAAGCTCACCGCCAAGCTTCTTCCTTCCTCTATTTTCATTCCACGGCCAGAAGCCATTATTTTTCCAAATTTGGATGTTCTTCATCGTTCCGATCCATAAGCAGCTGCAACAAGGATTGATTCTTGTTAATTTGATTGTCATCATCCAACCACAAAACCCCATATCAAAGCCCCAAATTTGTAAAACTAGCAAGCCCTAGAATGCACATCGCGTTCTTCTTTTTCTTCCAAATGCAACGACAAACAAAGATCTGGATTTCTTCTTTCTCTATTTGCGATACACAACTACAAAAATCTGAATTTGTTTTTCTTTCCATTGTTTTTCTCTTCTTTAGATCATCACCGCCAAGACCAAAAAATCAACGCCCCAAATCAGTTACCTTCCTTCTCTGTTCGTGATTCTTCCAATTTCCAGAAATTTCTTTTCTTTTTCTTTTTTCTTTTTTTTTTTTTAGTTGTTGTTGTTGTTGTTGTTAATGTTGTTTACTCTATACTTGGAGAACATTATTTATTTTTTTCGATCAGTATTAACTTTCATTCTAATATTATTTCAATATTAATTTTACTAAGACAACAACTTCAATCAATCAATATTAATTTTTATTTCTCAAATCATTCTTTAATTTTTAATCTCCAAATATTTCTATTAACTATTTTTTATTATTTTTTCAAAGCATAGTTTATGCATAGATTGAATAGAGTATGATCTTTAATTAATTTATTTATTGACCAATTAATTTTTATATGTTTGTTATTGACATGCATGAAAACGTCATATTATTTTATTTTATTTTATTTATCTATAATAATAAAAAAACTGATTGCAACTTTAGTTCATGATTTAATTTATTTTAACTAATTTGCATTCCTAGCATTTATTTAAATATACCTTTTATTTATTTTTCTTGATTAGCTTATTTTATATTTAGTAATTGACGGGTATGCCTTTGTGAGATTCCAGGATATTACAAATCCATACAATTAATAGGTTGGTTTAATATAGGTATAATGTTAGAATATATTCATGAACTGATATTGGTATCATATTGGTATAACTTGCAAATAATATGTGTATACAAATTCAAATGACATTAGTTTAACGTGTATAACATTCATATATCTATTCAGTTTGGTATAATGTTAGTATAACATTAGAATAATATGTGAATACAACGTCATATCTATTAATAAATTGATTTTTTGGAATCATATTAGTATAACTTAAGATAATAATCGTATATAAATTTGTTTCATGTGTGATAACATCCATATAACTGTTGCTTGTATACCATTTGTATAATATTGGTATAACGTCTGAATAATAACAAAGGCGAGATGCAGTTGCAATAGTAATAAAAAAGAAGATGAAGACGAACATGCTTGAATCATCGGTGGAGAAGAAGACAATGCAACCAACAACAACATAGGGCAAGGGTGAGCAAAGATCAACGTACAAAGATCTACCTGTGTGTTTCCACGGCTACAATGGCAATCTGCTTGTTCATGCTGGTTTGAGGGAACCAATCAAAACGACGAATGAGCACGAATCTTTCTCACCCTAATCTCATCATCTCTCCCCATCCTCTATTTCCACGACTGCAATGGCAATCTGCTTGATTTAGTATAACATCCATAACATCAGAATAATATCTGGAATCTTTCTCACCTTAATCTCATCATCTCTCATCATCTCTCATCATCTTCTGGTTTCATATGGATGATGTTTTCCAAGGAACACAAAATTACCTCTCAACCCTCTTGATGTCCCCTTGTTGGGAAACCTAAGATCTACGAATGAGCGAGCTGGAATCTAGAATCTTTCTCACCCTAAGATCTACGCACCTATCTTCAAGCTTCAGCATGGAAGCAAGCTTGGCATCGTAGTGTTCTTCCTTTTCAGAGGCAGTGAATTAGAAGCATTGAATCCTAGATCTAATTTCTTCATGCTACATTCTCGAACATTGTTGTGTGTTGCGTAGTTATTGTTCTATGCTTAATCATCATTGCCTATACTCTGTTTTGTTGCTTCAATCGCCATCCCCTGTGCTTTGCGGCTTGTAGATCTCATCCCAGATCTATCAGAAAGAACCAGATGTCTCCACTGCCTATTTTGTTTGATCTAAGGAGCTACATCCACAAGAGTTATACAATGGTTATGATAGAAAATAGTTTACAATAGAATTATGTATTCTAATGTTATATAATAGTTATAATAGAAAATAGTTTACGATAAAATTTTGTATACAACATGGGTATAGTGGCCACTATAATGATGGTATAACAATGGCATAACGATGGTATAATGATGCAAAAACATCTAGTATCTCAGTTTTCAAACACTTTTAAAGATTGTTTACAATATCTAATATACCTAAAATGTATGGCCAAAGTCTTTGCATTTAGGTATATTGAACCTATTACGTTCTTAATTGCAGTGAATTTTTTACTACTTAAATAAAATGTATTTAGTTTACTAAATTATTACATTCTTTGTTTTATTATAAAAATTTATTTTGAAAGTCAACTTATTATTTTTTTTATAAATTTATCTTATTATAAAAATAAATTTATCATTTTTTGTTTTAAATTTTTGTCTATTTAAAGTAATTTTATAGGACTAATTATTATTTTAAATTTTTTTATGAGTTTATTTCACAAAATACTTATTTTATTATTTTTATCATAACTAATAAAATAATTTTACTATTTTAATAAAAAACTAAGTTTATTATTTTTAGTATTGTAGTCGTTATAGCAAAAATATTAATCAATAAATTAAAACACGAAAAAATTAAATTTTTAGTTATTCTTTTACCTTTTTCTTTTTATTTTAATAAACTAAATTAAGTAATATATTTTATCAAAAGTATTAATTTTATTCTAAAATTATATATTCTAATTTTTTCTTCTTTATTATTTTACACATAAAATTAATTTGAACCTATTTTATTAATTTATTAAATATAATTTTGTGGACAAATTAATTTTTTTATTTATACCGTTCGTTTACAACAGTTTAATTAAACGTTGTTATAGACGGCTATAGATGTAATACCCCAATTTTCAACCAGACCTCCGTTCACGTTTTGTCTCACGTGTGGATCGTCGCCCATTGAAAATCGAGATGTTACTTGAAAATCTCATTCTGTCAAAATCTTTTTCTCCAAACTTAGGTTTATAATCATTCAATTTCAAGCAAAAGTCTATGTGGATGTTCTATACCAAACAATAGCTCGAAATAATTTTCCAATACATTCACGAGATTTAGTGACACAATTCATAATATAGTGCAGCGGAAATACTTTAAATTTTTGAATTCAAACCAAAAATGTTAAAAATAAAATATTGCTTACAATTCTAGTTAACTAAATTCAAAATCAAATGAATACAAGAGAAATCATTCTAGAAGAAATTTAACAAATACCACCTATCCCGGACAACCTCCCTAATGAGGCATCCACTGAAATTGTGAGTCTTCTAATGTACGTTAACATATTCTATATCCAGATGCACCTGAAAAATAAAGTGGGAGTGAGCTCAAAAGCCCAGTGGATCGATCCTACACATCACATGCATTATACAGACCCAATCTAAAACATTACACACACTTTCAAAACATTAGGCGTTTCAAACATCCAATTAGTTTTGGTCGACATCTAAGACTGGAAGAGGGTTGAGATACCTCTCGGTATTCCCTGTGATTCAATCAAATCTCAAAAGGTTCCAATAACCATTTAAAATCAATCGACACTCACATCACAGTCTAAGAGAGAGTACTTATCGCGACTCATACCGTCTCCCAAAGGCTTCGAGCTGTCACAGTCAGCTCTGAGTGGGAATACCTACGATCCGCCTTGTGGCTCGTCCATCTCAAACAGTGACATATAGGAGATGCCACCTCGATCCGCTTCAGGCTCGTCAATTGTACCGATACGTGGATTCTTAATAAATCATCGTCTTATTTTAGTTTTACAACCAATCTCAAACACATCAAGCATCATACACTACACTAGAGAATATAATCCAAACTGTGCTTGCAGACAAGATGCATGGGTAAGCAATAATATCTAGATGCATATGCTCCTAGTCGTGCATGCCATATTTAAGTAAATCCAAATGCAAGTTCATGCCATAAACTAATTTCGCATGGATTAAGAATTCATCATACATCACACATTGTTCATATAAGCCAAACAATATCAATCAAGTTCCTAACAAGATCCTAATAACCTAGAACTATCAAACTAAATGCTTTGAATCTTAAATCCATATAATACATATGAGCAAGGAAGTCACGCCCACTTGATTTCCCCGATCTTCAGGGCTCTTTGCTTTCCTTCGAGATCCTCGATACTCAAAATTTACAATCTGCAATTCAACAGTTAATGATATTTTCTAAGTTCCTAATTTATATTAAATTTTTATTCACCATACTCTTAAGCTTAAATTGTTTTCTAAATAATTATGAAGTCTAAATATCCACTTAGACTATTTTTGCATTAATTCTAATTTCTAGAATTTCACATATTTAAGATAAAATAATTTCTAAGTTCTTAGAATTTCTAAATCTGAAATTTAAAGCTTTTATAATAAATTTCTAAGCTTCTACAACTTATTCATTTTTAAATAATTTATTTAAAAATATTAAACTTAAATTGGATTCTAATTAATTTATGTTCAATAAATCTCATTTTACTTAAAACAAGGTTGTTATATCTGATATTGAACTAAGTTTTCGGATTTCTATGTTTATCATATAAAATCTTAAATTTCATTTTGTGCGTCAAAAGTAAGGGAAACGTTTCATTTCAGACTATCAATATTTTCTGAAATCTAAAATACCCCTTTCCAGCTCGATATCATTCGTCGCCTTCGTCGCGTGGGCAACAGCAGCGACGGTAATGACTACTATTTCTTCTTTGCGCACTCAACAGAACATACCAATATTCTGCTTCTTCTCCCCCGTGCGACGACATATAGTAGTACCCACAGAACGCAAGTGCGTTCTTCCTCTCTTTCCACGCAGCAACTGATAAATTTAGTTATTGTTCTTCCATCGTTTGGCTAATGTCAAAACCCCATTACCAACATTAGTATACCAGCCCATCTTTTTTGTTTAAATATAATACCAGCTGTTGGTGTAATTGATCTTCATCACGAACTAACAATGTCACGCACACACGGCCAGCAATTTAAACATACATACCAGCAGAATTTTCTTCACGGTCTGCCAAATACCAAGACCTCAAATCACACCCAGCAACGTCAAAATTCTCCTCTGTTTGCCATTCGCATCAGCAACCCTCATTGTTCTTCTTAGTCCACAACGCTCAACGACATTCATTCATTATTGCAAACACGGTAGTAGCACACACAGACACATCCTACTTTCTTGCACTTTCCTCTTTCAACTTGTATCTTCACATTTTGTGCTCACTATCCAACTCACAGCAACTCCCCTGTTTAGTGCATAACCAGCTCATCTTCTTCATTGTGTGTCTTCTATTTTTCTGTTGTCCAAATGCACCAAAAACGCACATCTACATGGTGTCGTTCTTCATGTTGTCCGGTTCATCCTTCACAATTCAAAACACCACTACGGCTGGTTTCTTTTTTCTTCTTCACGCCGAGCACGCAGTAGAGATGCTGCTATTGCTTCTTCTTTTCCGTCCCTTGATTCCTCTGTTCGTGTTTCATGGCAGTTGCAATTCCATCAACCAGCATCTGCAGCAAATCGTCATCCTCCCTTTGTTCTTTGTTCTTTAATCTTCCAACACCCGAATTTCGGTCTTCTTCTTCTCGCCCGGATTGCAGCAGTAGCTGCACGCACCTCTCGGCCAGCAACAAACAACAAGGCAGCAGCAACCTCTTCATTCCCTGTTTTCGTTTCTTCACAGCCCACCGAGCACAACCAGCCAGCTCACGTTCTCTCCTTCAGCGTAGCAGCAACAGCAACGGTGCCATTGCTCTGTTTCCATTTCTTTACACGCCTACGGCTTCAGTCCTTCCTTCGCCTATTCGTGCGACAACTTCCCGGAGCAGCTACTTCTTCTTCATTCGGCAGTTGTAGCGGCCACAACAGCACAGAGCACCGTTGCTCTGGTTTCTCGTCTTCCCTCTGTTCATGCAAGGATAGTCCCGAGTAGCAACAGCATGCAGGAGCAACAGAGCACCCTGTTCTGTTCTCCATTCTCTCCTCTGTCTGTTTCACCGATCAACCCCCTCATCTTCTTCTTCATTTCACGGCAGCAGTTTGAGTAGAAACGACCACCAACGCCCAGAATTTTCCTACCATCATCTTCCTTCATAAGCCAACAAACATCGCCCCAACCGAACTTGCTCCTCTAATTTCTATTATTATTATTATATATATATTTTCTATCACCTAAGTTAATTAAACCTTATATTATAAAGTTATATAGATATACCCATTAATAGTAAAATTCTCTTCTTCATTTTAATAATTTTATTTTATGCATCAATTATTTTTATTTTATGTTTTTATTTATTTAAATTCTCATTTTCTTACAAAAATGCTATTTTATTTTCTATTCACGCGCAATGTAACGCGTTCGTGGAATTGCGGGGTGTTACAATAGACAACGTTCAAGAATGCGTGTTGTAATAACTTAAGTTTTTTTAACAACAGTCGACTAATGAACGTTGTAGAAAGTGTCATTCGATAACGTTCAGTTACGATTGTTGTAATAACATAGAACAACGTTTGTGTGTTCGTTGTAATGACATTTTCAACAATGTTCCCAATGTAAATGTTGTTGTACACATTTTACATAAGCAATTTTATAACAGATATTTTATGAACGTTTTCGTATGCCTTCTATTACAATACTTGTTGATGCATGTTGTCGAATTGATGTTGTTGTATCATCAATTTTTTGTAGTGCCTCTCAAATATATATTTGTTAAAAGGTAAAAAATATCAATAAATTGGCCAAGAGATTGTGCAAAGTTTAGCTAACATTGAGAATGATTTGGAAAAAGGTAAATAAAAGTGAAAAGAAGATAAAAAATGTGAAAGAAAAGGTCATATTTTCTAAATTACCCTATTGTAAGGTAAGTAATAATTGTTTATTGTATTCTTTTACCATTTTTTTAATTTACAAACTTTAATTAAAATTATCATCATACTTTGGTAAAAGTTTGTAACAAGAGGCTATTGTGTCATAACTTGGAAATCATGCATATTGAAAAAAAAAATGTTTTTGAGGGTATCATAAGAGCAATTTTAAATATGAAATACATTTCATAGGATGTACTGGCGTCTCGTTGAGATTTAGAAAAATTGAAAATTAGGCAAGTTGAATAGGTCTTGGCTAGTTTCAACCCAATCGACATTCATCATCAGAGTTGTAAATGCCTTTTTCTGGGATGACGTGACGGAAATCCTGCCTTAGCTTTAGTAGATTTGAACCTATCCCTATGTTGTGGGGTTGCTAGGTTGGATTGTTTCTTCTTTGAGACTACTTGCTTTACTCTTGGAGTCTTACAATACTTAAACTTTGTGTTATTATGTAGAATTTAACAAATAGCGTGTAAATAAAATTGGCCTGCATCTTCCCCATGTAATGGAGATTTCCAAAACATAAGAAATGCCCAAACAACATAATTTCTAACACAAAAATCATAGTTACATGAAAATATTGTACGATGCCCACGAGAAAAGAAGAACTTGCAACTAAAATAAAGATTTAGAAGATAAATTCTTATGAAAACGAAAGAAAATGTGATGACCCATGATTTGATACACAACATTATGGGGTCCGATACATGTATTTTTCTGAAATTTTGAATGAAAATACATGAATTTTCTCAATTTTTTCTATTTTTTATTTATTGAAGAAAATTAGAGTAATCGGAGAAAAACACAATTTTAAGAGAAAAATACCTGAAATTGTAAGGAAATATAATTTTTTGATAAATGTGATTTTTCGAAATAATTATGAACATTCTTGAGTAATTAATGTAATTTTTGGGTGGATTATTCAACTTTTGAAAAATAATTGTATAAATAATAAAAATAATGTATAATTGGAAGATTCTGAAAGAGAATGATGAATCAAATGATTTTAATAATTTTAGAAAAAATGATGATGATGATGAAAATCAAGTATATATACACGTATATATACATGTATAAAAGTATATAAAAAAATG
>JAJIYU010011077.1:0-15557 GCA_030144865.1 Tinospora cordifolia
GATATAAATAGATTTGAAGAGTTATTAATTATTTTGTGTTGAGTTTTCATGAAGATAATGTAAATGTTACGTTACTTTGATGTAATAAATTCGAGTTGCCCTTCAAAACACCATTCTTTAAGATTGAGCAAAATTGTAATTCGGGTGAAAACCGAATTCTGAGCTGGAAGCGCAGCTTGACTCTGAAGTTGCGTTAGAGCCTCTCAAAGACAAAGATCAAGTGTCTGCCTGACCTATGATGAATTTTACTGAACTCAGCCTCCCTCTTCCTTGGTAGAATCTAAATATTATCACCAAAAATGGAATATTTCTCTTCAATTCTTTGAAAATCTTATATTATTATTGTACTTAAAAAAAGCTTTTAAATGGCATAAATCAATATATAAGGGTGGTTATAAAAGATAAATGAAGATGTCTTGTGACAATCTTACTACTTGCTGATGATAACAAATTCAAAAAGAAAATAAAATAAATAACAAATTTCACCCCTTTATTGAGCAAATATGACAATAAAACTAATTAGAAAAAAAAAATTGCATGTATTAGAAAATATCTTACACTTTAAATGATTAGGTTTTCAGAAAAAGAAAATTTGTTTGATTGATTGGATTGGATTGGATATCTTCATCGAATCACCTTTTAGGGCCTCAACTGCAAGTTCGAATATGATATGAGAAAAAAAAAAGAAAAAGAAAAAGAAAAGAAAAGAAAGCAGGCTTTTATCGCATGGTAACAAAGCCACCAGCTCCTTTTACTAACTTTACAGAAGTTACTTAAAGCTAGTTTTTGAAAGCTACATTTTTATATTCTATATGTATAAAATGAAATAATAATGATGGGACATATTTTTATTAAATATACTTTATTAATATTGTAACTTAAAATTATTAAAAAATTTTCAAACTATTCAATTAAATACATAATATAAATATAATTTCATAATTTAAAGTATAACTATTTATTTCAAAAAATATATTAAAATGGATAAGATTGAGATAGCACTTGTTAGATTTATTTATAGTTCATGAGAAGCAATTAGGAGGAACACAGCATGAAGCACGTAAAGGCAGCATCTAAACATAGGAATTTGAGAAATCCTCCACAGATTCCTATACTACTCACTCATGAAAGTACACCACCACCCCAATGCATCTATGTCAGACAAGATCTCACATCTCGATGCGATTGGAGCCGTCAGATAATACACTTTCTACCCTTTGATTTGATTTAATATAAAGCTAGCCCAATGATATCTGTTCATGAGCTATCTGTGGAGTTAGTTCAGTTAAGGTTCACATATGGTGGTATTATTTTAATTGTTACTGTACTAATAAAGCAAGGACACTTCCATTAGCCCCAGACAAGAATTTTTCTTTGGAATTTGTAATTATATATATATATATATATACTCTCTTTTGATCCCTTCCTCATTTCAAAGCACACAAGTGACTGTAATCCAACATGCATTGTGCTTTCCTATTCTCCTTTATAGGGTTTAGGGCTCTCTCTCAGCTGTTTTGCAGTAAGTTCTAAGAGAAGGTTTGAATAGAAAATTATATATATACAAACATATATACAATTTTTTTTCCCCTTTCTTTTTGGGATCTTGTTATATTCTTTGGAGGTCTTAAGTTGTGTTTGATTGTCCCCATGAAGCATGTGGTTAAGGGTACCCTTTGGTTAAGGGTACCCTTTTCTAGCATATAACTTCCTGATATTTTTAGATATTTATTTATGTTTAGAAAGAATATTATATCAAAGAATGCATGCCCATGTTGCATGTGCTCCATCCACATCATGACACATAAAATTAGCTTATAAACCTAATTTCTAAATTCTTAAACGGCTTTTTTTACTTTTTGTCATGATCTCTCATTTCTTTCCCTTTGTTCACAAATAAAAATTAATGAAAAACGTATAAAGTATAAGGGCATTACTAATTTAATTGTTGAATTGTATTTGTATACGATTATAGTACTTAAAATTACTAAATAAATGAGTGTTGTACATCTCAATTAGATAAGCAACAATTAGCAATTATTTTATAAAATTTTTATAACCCGAATATATTCTCCCAAATCAGAATTCTAAATTTTGAGATATGAGCAATCCATATGCATAATTATGCTCACGACATGATAGATTGTTCCTCCATTCCTATCTGTTAGATTTCATTTTAAACAAATTTCGACGCACTTGAATATATATATACCTTGTGACTAAATATGATTATGTCTCATCTACCCACCCAAAAATAAAAACAAAAATAAAAATAAAAGCTAAAATCATCCTTTTCAAATTAAGTACTATTTCCATGTGCTTCATCACTTGCAATATAATCAGAAAATAAGAAATCATGCGTCTTAAAATGGCAATACTGCTGGCATATATGGCCAAAGTGAGTACGTTGAAGAGACTCATTTGACAGAGTAGAACCACATGTTTGATACTAAATCATAAAGAATATGTATAACTAAAAATGATTATTCAAGTGATGAAAAGCCATGATAACTCTATTATATAATCTGTACATATAACCAAGTTGTTTGAATTTGTATGGGGGTTTAGCTGAATTTGTCAGGAAATGGTCATTTACATGCTACATCATGTCCATAAGCAGAGACAAAACCTTGGATCTTATTTCCCTAGGTAGCCAGCTAATAAAATTTGTTTATCTCTTACATTTATATGAAGATCCCTAGTAAATTCCATTAGATCCATGGTTGAAGCTGAGTGTTCTTTAATCAAGCTGTGCTTATTATAATCACCCTTTGTCTCCCATAGTGTCTCTCGTGCCAATGCAAAATCGATGTGCTCTCTCGTGTCTGTCCTTGATTCGTGCCACCTTGTCGGGGTGTTAGTGGCGGTAGAGGGCACGACTCGCTTCCATATGATTGGCCCTCTTGTGGCACACGAGAGCTCCACATTGATCAATCTCATAATCTCAAACAGTTTATAACTATAACAGCTAGTTGCAATTTGATTACTACACACACATATACATAAGCTGGTGTTTAAGTATATGTATAAATATATATAATGTGCTTAGTTGTTTTTGGCTCTTGGACAGGTGTGTCAGCTAATTAAATTAAGTAATCAACAGGAGCGTCGTGTTCTGTGATGCCTTCTTTTAATTTGTATTCCTGGAAGATTGTCTTCATGTACCCTTTTACATTCTTGATCAAGTGGAGGAGTCAGAAAGTTTTTTTGCAGTTTTTCCTTTGTCATGTTCTAATCTAAACTTCCTCAATGTAGAATCTCTCTCTCTCTCTCTCTCTCTCTCTCTCTCTCTCTCTCTCTCTCTCTCTCTCTCTCTCTCTATCTCTCTTTTTCTCTAAGTGAGATATTGGAGCTGATTGCATAAGATACTGACCACAATCAGCCCACATGATAATAATCACTTCTGAACTTTCTTTTGGCATGCATGATTCTTCTTCCTCATCATGAAATAATTTAGTGGATCATCTACATTATAATTAATTAAACACCAGATTCTGTTGATTTGTTTGTCTTTTGGACATTTTAGCATATAGGTTACGTTTTTAACTCTGATGACTTTTTTTTTTGTGAAATGCTATCTTCTAAAGCGTTGTTAAAAGGCTAATTTCTTGTTTTATACAATTTGAGAACATTTTGATGGGAATTGCAAGGCAATGTATCTTGAATTTGGCATTTGGGCTTGCTGCAATTTCATGATATTCAAAAGAATATATGTCTTATGAGGAGATTCAATTTTTCTGTTTCTCTTTCACGTGACGTTTGTTTGGATGTAGCAAAGATAAGGGTTAAGTATCACATGGGAGGTGCAATCATCATAAGATATCCTAATGAGACAGCTTTCTGATTTGGTGGAGTCACAGAAATGTACAACTCATTTGTAGTCTTTCTAACTAGCAATCCCTTTGGAGTTATTAGACAAAACTCAAAAATGAAGTAAAAGAAATTGCATAACCCAGTGGATATGAACCTCTGTAGCAATGGGAATGATAACAAGTTGATCTTTTGGATGGGCCTAATTATAAGGCGCCTGTGGCATGCTATTTATGGATGCAATTCTTTCACATTTCCAGCAAATACTTTTTGAGAATGACAATAAATTTATGTAACTATAACATTGATAATCATTAGATAAAGAGCTGTGTATTCGATACACCCATTATACCTTCGTTTAATGATTATAAATTATGAAATTACATATTTTATAGCTTACCCTTTTGCCCACTGCGTAAGAAATTAAATAATATTGTTGAAGGGCAGGGTGCCCTTTAGGAGTCATGGGTTTTAGTCCCAAGGCCTACAAGAAATGAAACAACTATTCGTCTTGAGAGAGGGGACCCATCCCTGAAATAGAAGTATTGGTGAACTTCCATATAAACTTTGATCATAGGGGTCAAGGGCACGTAGTTAAGGCCTTCATGATTCTTTGAAGGAAAAAAAAAAAAAATCTTTGCCATTAGAATTTAGTGCTATGATGTTATTTTTAGTGTAGTTAAAATTTAAAAATAGAGATTCTGGTTGACTCTCTCCTGTTTCTGATATGTGTTTGAAGACTAAATAAAGAGATATGCAGAACAATTTTGGTGAAATGAAGTTTCAAAGAAGAAACCTAGCTAGATACTGTAATGTATGAAGGAACGCAGGTTAAGCATCTAGGGCAGCATATCTTCACCTTTTTGTCTCCCTGAAATTCTTTGAATGCCCATCTCTTCCCTTCTTGTGGGCAAAGGAATTGCAAGATGTAGTAATTAAACATATCTGATGTTCTGTTCTTGGACTAGTTATTCTTCCTACTTTGGTTTCTTTGTGCATTTAGCCTTTAAATAAAATATCTCATCATTTGCTAGCAAAGTCAAAATTAGAAGAATCAACAAGGTTGCATTTTAATAAACAGATGACTTAAAGCAAATGAGATTCCATATATCATTTGGGTCTAGCTGAATTGCTTTACTTTTTGAATTGACTCCTTCTAATCATATTTCTCCCAGGATGAAAAAAAAAAAAAAAAGATGCAATTTTAAGAAGCTAGAATGCCATCTTTTTTTTTTCTTTTAAAAAATGCAACTTTTGCATATATTTTATACTCTAAGCTAGATTATGAAATTTGGTATGGTTGAAATGACCAAAAATTGAGGATATTCTTATCATTTTAAAACCATAGTTATCCTAAATTCCTAATCCAAGTGAATTTTAAAAGTATTTAAACTTGAAAAAGACATTTAAATTCTTGAGAATTCTTCTACCAAGTATGAAAGCATGTCAGACAGACATGCCTTGTCATGACAAATTCTTCATATGAGCTAAAAAGGAGCAATTATCACTAACCATATTTGTTGGTATTGCTTTGAATGCAACGAAGAAGTACCATAAATACAAGAAAAGTAAGGCTAAATTGCAACATCAATAGCAGTTGGATACGTGAAATATACACATTGAAATATGAACTTATTACAAATAATGCAAATGGGATAGAAAACATAAAAAGGGAAAGAGAAAAAAAGGAAAAAAAAAAAAAAAGATGAGTTCTTTGATAAGGATTCTACATCAAGCCCACTAGAGTAAAGAAGCTTTAAAGAAAAGCTAGCAGATCCATAGCTTTAAATATGCTGATGTTATCACAAAGAAACCACACCTTGATTGGACTTGAGAGGAATGTGTTCTCCCAGCTAAAGGAGACTGATAGGAACAAAGTCAGGAACTTTCTAAATTATATGATTGAAAGTTGAAAATGAAGAGCTATCAGTTGTTTCAAGTCTTTGAAATGGAATAAACAGTTGTTAAAGGATCTATGAAAGAACCTACCATCACTTGCCACCTCCTCCTACACATGAGGTGGAACAGTAAATGTGACTAGTTGCAGGGCTTGAGTTCCAGTTTCGGGCTTCAGCCCTTATTTGTCTGAATTTATTTTGATCTCATCATTACAGTGCGAGCTGGTGGAACCCAAAAAAGCAAAGGTCTTTGAAATAGAAAAGGGGGTCACAGCGTTAAAAGCAGTTGTATGATACAAAATTTTGTGCCATTCTAATAACTCAAAGATCTGAATAACAATAATTATTTTCAAAATAAAGAAAATTAAGAAACTTGCTTCGTTTACAGAAAATGAAAAATTCGCTTTTGAAACTGGGTGAACTGAATAGAAATAAACTTATATACCCATTGACCAATAGCTCACCTAATTAAGCGACTACCTGTCCTTTTTAAGTCCTGTTTCGACCCTACTGGACCTTAGTTGTATGCGTATTTTCTCCATATTAGCAGTAGAAAATCGTCCTTGGTCACAAGTCTTAAATTCAATGATACAGAATGATTTGCAAGTATGAAGTAATCCAGTATAACATATATAAATTAACAATTAAAATAATACTATTGGCCCCATATATGATATACGCCAGCTCGAGACTAACTTGAAAGGCCCATATCATTCATTGCAGTAAGCAACCAGCCCCCGGGAATGGACTCTATAAGAGCAAAATGGAGTTGAGCCAGATTGGCCTTTTTTTATGTGAACGAACACACATGAAACAGTAATATCACAAACAAAATGAACGTGTAAGCGTGATGGGAACTCACTATTTCGATAATAAAATAGATGATTCAATACAATTACATTGTCCTGTTATTGTACATATATAAAGCAGTGCCTACTACTAATCATTTCTGCAGCAGCTGTTTTGTTCTTGAATGGGAATGCTTCTAAAACCTTGCACACATTTCATCCCCTGTACACAGAAAATTATAATGCGAATATAATAATAGTTCCTGCAACTTGGTAAATAATATATATAGTATTCAAATTGAAGCACAGAAGCCTGAGTCACTAGAATTGTCACGATTCACCTTGCATCACGTAAATATTGAGAGGACAAATCATAGTATGCTTTGTGGTGTAGTAGATACAAGAAACATGTCAAATAGGCCATGCTTCACTATGACATTGGAAACCTTCCTTGAGAATATTCCTGATTTACTGTGATACCAGTATTGCTCATATGAACTACACCTCCCTCCTTCAACTAGAAAATGCAGAACTTAATTGGACAACAGACAATCTGACAATAGATGGAGCCCGGGGGATGGGATAAAGATGATCAAATACCAAACAAACCGTACCATATTGGGGGATTCTTGTTTCCAGTGCTAAGGCAAAATATAGAGTACAGTTTAAAGAAAATACCATAGAAAGATCACCTATAAAGTATCAGTGTTGCATGAGATAGCCCATTTCTCATGAAAGCTCAAACACAACTGCAGATAAACAGATCACACTGTCAAACCACCCACCATCAGTGAAAATAATAATACACAGAAATTTTAAAATTTAACCGCGTTGAATGTCACATAGTGATCAGTGTTTCCGTTCACTGAATAATAATCATACCTCAGTTTGCAAACCAAGTACCTCCTCGCAGGCAACAATGTTTGACAGAAAGACTCAAGCTTTTGAGTGCTATGCTAATTTGGAAGGCACCCCCTAATAAGGGATATGAACATTGCACCAGTTGTCACAAGGGCATCTGTCTGGATCATCAGATATAAAGAAATTTCTCAAACTACCCAGATGTAACTGACACAGATAGATGAAAACACACAGATGAATATTATACTTAGTCTAATTATGCTAAAACTTCAGATAAGTCTGACACCAAAACGAAATTCTGAATCTTGCATAGGACTGATGTAAACCATGGGAATCAGCAAAGACAACAGCTACCATAGCACAACTGAATTTTTAAAGCATTTCACTTGTTTTCATATGCAAGTTAATTGCTCTATTCATTTTTAAGTTTTTTGGTAAAAGTTAAAACCATTGAATTGATGACAAATTTGTTCTGAAAGGCCTCTATAACAGCTATTAACAAATTTTTTTTTATTTTTTACTAAATATTTGCAATCAAATTAACATTATTTTCCATGGATTTTACCAAAATAGCCATCCCTTTGCATTTGACCATCAAAAACATTCAAATGCAGCTTTATAACCAGCTCATTTCCTAAAGATAGTATTTTATCCAACACATATCTGTTTCATTTACCTTTTTGTTCTATTTTACTACTGTTCTGTAGATTCAAATCCTCTTCACATATAATTTTTATTTTTATTTTAATGCATCTGACAGTTACCAAACTCTTTAGATTATATTTCAGCACTTCCATTTAACTGACAACCTTTTCCTTCAATTCCAGTTGAGTTTTCAGCTTATTATTATTTTTTAGCTTATTGAATATTTCTTTATGCATAATTAACCATCATTTGCATATTTATGAATTATATCCCTGGGATATTATCTGCATCGTAAGCAAAGATATCATTTTTATTATAGTTGACAGTACTTGAACTAGAATCCTACGAAATTGATAGAACAAAAAATGTCATTTAAACCCTAAGATTATATCATCCCATTATATTTTCATTATGACAATTAAAAAAACAATGGTCACAATTCATTACAGTTTAAGTTGACTAAATATTATTATATGATAAATTATTCGCGAACAAACAAATGGTTCACCAAACTTAAATTTTAACAAACCACAAAATACTCCCTTTTAGAAAAAAAAAAAAACCCAAAATTAAAAATAAAATCACTAGCAAAGAATCCCTCCAACAGATGTATTCAGATTAATCCTTTTCTGATCTCCATAAAAATAACAAATAAAACAATACTTTGCTTCCATGGTTGTTGCCATTAACTTGAATGGAGAGCCTTACTGCAACAGTGAAGCTCTTCCCTTGTGCACTTCCAGGTTAAATCTGGATACAACCCTGCCAGTATCATGGATAAAGCTGCTAAACCCTTCTCTAGATTGGCAGCAGCAAGAACCTCTTCCACCAGGTAAACCATTTCTTTATTATTATTAGCTTAGCTTTGTTTGAATGGACCATTGCACCATCTAGTAAATCATGGGCAGAACTCATAGGGAAATACAATTGCAGTTGGCTCCAAACTTAAACATCTCAAATCAAATAAAAATAAAAATAAAAATAAATAAAGAAATAAAGAAAGAAAGGAAAGACTTAATGAAAACCATTGGAGCTTCATAACCAGCATAAATGCTTTCCATGCAAATCTAAGCCCTTCCAACTAACTGAAGACAAGAGGCAAGCCAAATGGAAACTAACTTCTAAGAAGTATCCTTTCACATGAAAGAAAACTTCCAAAAAAATAGTCAAAGCTGTAAAATGAAAAAGAAACTACACTCACACATATTCTGACATAATAATATTGTCCAACTCCAGCATAATTCATCACATAAGTCCCAAAAGCCTAAGAGTGGCTGTCTAATGGATTCCAGGATTATTGTCCCTTTCAAGGGCAAGCCTGGGGGGTGGTGCGGAGGGGGTGCTAGTAGTTTGCACAAATAGGAAAATGGCATGTGTACCATAGGAAAATAGTGGATACATAGTTAAGAGAGAAAAAGAAAGAAAGATATGAAAATTATAGGCAGCAGAAATTGTTAAACATTCACATAGCTAAAACAAGCATGTTTAATAAGGAATGGACAAAATGAAGATGATGGGAATCTTATTCTTTCCCCATAAAGAATTCCTCCAATAATTTTGAACCTACTTTTCAAAAAAAGAATGTACAGTAGTTTTATGTTTACGAGTCAAAGTTCTAAGCAGACCCCTTCTCCCTTAAACCAAATAAGATTTTCACTGCTAAAGAATATCTTTACTAAATTTACTGAATTTGCCAGGCATGAAAAACATTATAGTTCTCATAAAGAAATAATTCTAGTGATTTAAAGTATGCAAAAGATACCAAGAAAATAGCATCTAAGTCATTAGACTTAAGGTCTATTTGGTACAAGAGATAAAATAGAATTATCTTTATGGTAATAGACGAGATTAAATAGGTCATAATATGACAGGATTTAGTATAAGATAGAAAAGGATAGGATAGGATCGGACTAGTCTTAATGTCATTCAATGTTTGGTGTAATATAGGAAAGAATTGAAAATACCTAGAAAAAACCATAAAATACCAATACGTCCGCTCGAATTTCAACTATAATAAAATTCCCAGATCTTATATAAACTGTAATCAACTTGCCAATACTCTAAAAAAATTCATACAGAAATGCAAATCTAAGTTATGCAATTGCAGTCACAAAATCTAGTTTCCATAACCTTGGAATCCAATGCAAGAGATCTTGTAGCACTTACCAATGAGGCCCTATGAATTCCTTGAAGTGATCTCATAGTTCCTACACGGTGCAACAAATAGGGTCAGTCCATCAATTTTTCTTCCTTTTGCTGCAATTCACTCAAAGGGTTAAAATTAATCCTAAGCTTTGGTTCGTCACTGCTTTATCCCATAAGAAAGGTAAGCCTAGAAGCCGAATGAAGGAACTGGACTAAAAATAGTCTTGTTCTGATCTTGTCCTATCTCACATACCAAATGAACCCTTATATCTTGAAATTTATATCCACTTAAAAATTTATAATGTATATAAGAAAAAGATAAGTTTAATGTAAAAATCAAATTACAAGAGAAGTTGTAAGCAGCATCCATAACCATGATTTGAGTTAAAAACATTGCTCTTCAAAGGGGAAATGAAATCAAAACATGCAATTGCCTTCAAAACAGTGGAAAGAGGCTGTAAAATTCTAGCCATTCATTAACTAAGGCATTACCCCAGATGCAAACATCACTTTGGTCTCAATTTGAATAGTTAATAATTTTTTCATGATGCAAGTTCAATCCTTTCACCTTCTAGGTTCAGTGGATATCATACCATTGCTTCCATTTTTTTTCCCACATCTAACAGAAGGCAAGAGATTCAAGGTCAAAGTTCAATAACAATAAGCCTGAATGGTTGCACAAGGCAAATGAACACTAGGGTGCAAGAAGGAGATGGAAAATACAAATTTCAACAAGCACGAACAATTTCTCAACACTATTATTAGATACCATAACACTCTTATGGATTTAAAATAAATTAATTAGAGTAAACCAATAACAGAAGCTAAGGTAAAACCTTCCAACCATCAATCAGCACCAATGGTGTTATAAATCTGTCCTTGCACTCAGCAAGGCACAAAATGAAAGGTGCACAGCCCTGCCTGAAATGGGAAGAACCAAGGAACTAAAGAAAATTTTTAAAAAAAAATGATACCAAGAGCCTGTCAATATCTTGTTAGCAAGGAATTGGATGCAAAAATTGCCCCCATTGTCTTTACCGTGAGGAAGGTGGCAAACCCTGTCATCATCTTTTGACCTTTGGAAGCAAGGTGTACAAGCCTCCAACCATGGCCCTGGAAAATGGAGGGGAAGCATCAATAGTATCCTCAAATCAAAACACCTCATGCTGCCAAATGGTATCGAAGTACAAATTTTTGAAGAGTGCCATTCATAATGTACTACAGAAGTAAACAATGAGAAACAGCTTATTATTACTAAAGATATTTCAAAAACCCAAATTATATCAAAAACCCATCAGCAAAGAACAATTTGAGAAGAAAAACCATTACAGCTAGAACGAAAGGACGTGACAATTAGCTGTCGGATTTGGGAGACATTTTCCATATCGTGGAAAATCAATGAACCATGCTCCAGTTAGATCATTTTCTACATTGTTTCTGTATGTTCTTATTGTCTAAAATTATAAATCACACACTCTGGAAAAAGAAGCACACCCCAACCTTGGACAGGATACATGAAGCGCAAGTCCCAGATATATATATACACACACACAAAAATGCAAGCATTTGTAAGTTGTATCTTTATATTGCCAAGCAGTTACATTTGAATGTTTAGATCCAAGAATGAGAAGTAGAGCTATTTCGTGCAAATAGAAAGTAGCAACATTTATATCTTAAGTTTGCAAGCGCAGAAGTGCAGACGCAATTTATCAGCATTCATCCGACACAAGTGCAAGTTTACAATGCACTTTGACTAAGATAACTTCTGTCAGTAATAAAACAGACATTTGTCATGCTTAATAGTTCATGGATATACCTCAAAATCCAGTTTCAAAAGACAAAGTAAAATAACAACAAAATGAACCAGGAACCAAGACATTGAGAACTGCATATTTCATTTTTGTCATGACTTTTATAGTACAGAGAATTTCAATAATATTGCTAGTAATTATCTATATAAAGACAGACAGAATAACCAAAACGGAAGCTACAGATTATGACATTGTTCTGCTTCTTACAATTTCTTCGAGATCACTATATCAAAAATTCCAACTAGAAAAAAAATATATATCTTGCTTGAACAAGAAACTTTATACAGTCAACTAATGGCAAAGTTAGTTTCAGAGGAAACTAAGCTTCTTACCTCCATCAAATGCTCATCATTTGAAATATGGAGTGTAAGACGAAGATTTGTCATTAGCTCTTCTTGTTCCCAACTCAAGGGCCCTGAAGCATATAATGCACCTATAGTGCAACGATACGCATGCAGTTCAAGTTTATGTAGTTCTGCTGACAAATCCTCTTTTAAGGCAATAGGACATACTCTCTCATATCTAGGACCATTATGAGACTCTGCATCGCTGCAGCAACTATCCAAATCCTGATAAGGACTGGTTGAAGAACGACAACTAAACCTATAGGAACCATTTCCAGTAATGCTACAACTACCAACAGAACAACATCGACTACTTTCAACATCATTACATTCTAATCCTCTTGCAACAAGACACCTGACACCACCATTTGGTTTTGCTCTCCTTGTTTCCGTTTGAGATAATCCATTTTGGTCGTAAAAGGAAGCATGCATGTGATTTTCACCCAGCATATTTTGTGGGGAAGCAACATCATCTACCTTCTCTGTCAATGGGGAAGGTTCCGCTACGACTTTTCGTTGACGCCTACCCGCCTCTTCAACTGCTCTCACTTTAAGTGCCTCTCCAGCATAACGTAGGTCGTGAGATGATCCCCTCTTCAAGGTCCTTGAATTAACCCTACAGGAGTCCTGAAAATAAGCATTGTCCTCAGCGAGGAAATATTTATCTCCTCCATGTAGTTTCATCGCTGAATTCTGAAAAATCCTCGATGTTGATTGCTTACTGTACTGGGCATCTTTACAATTTCCAACACCCTACATGAAAAGAAAACAAATAATTTTAGACTGCATGGTGCTGAATGCATCCATAAAGAAAGATAATAATATTAAATCAGGCTATTTTTCTATTATATTAGGATATTTAAAAATGTTCCCAATAAAACTATAATCTTGCTTGAAGGAGACGACTCATTATATGCAAAATTAATGCTTTGTAAAGTCAAACTCGATCTAAATCATATACATTTAGCATAAAAAGGTGGCTTGAAACAGAAATAAAGGTGCTCACCTTTCCTACCACAATCCAATCATCATCTTTCCATGATAGCCTAACTCTCAGATTAGATTTGTGAGTTTCAAATTCACGGTAGGATCCAAGAATTCTGACCAAATAATGATCCCTACTTATAACTGTAGAAATTGTAGCCATTTTCCATGAACCATTATCACAAACTTCCACAATGTCACCAACCACCCATTCCTTCGAAGTTTCCACCGGAGGGGGACAGGGCCTGATGGCCTTCCTTGACACCTTGTCTACAACTGTGGAGGCCTCATAAACGATAGCATAGTAATGTCCATTTCCTGAAAGAATCGTGCCACAACGCCAGGAACCTGAAGGGACCTCATTTTGGCTGAATACTTCAACTTTGCTCCCTTTTCTAAATCTCATGGTGCTTCAGGCTGCAGAAGGCAATTAATAGCAAAACCTGTTACATGCAAGTCAAAATTAAGATCCTAATAGCTGAAAACTAAATCCAGTCATCAATGATGGGATCAGAATGTAAACAACAGAGAATAAACATCACCACACATAGGTTCTGACACAGTATTTTACTCTTAACTATGAACCAAACACTTAATTTGTTATGAAGGACTTAACAGGTAATCAATCAAGCCAGACTCCAAACTTAAATACATTACTTGCAATCTACTTTTAATTCTTAATTTTTGTATGCTTGTTATACTACTTTTAATTCATTTATGGGTTCCCATTATTGCTCACCTACACCCCAGAGCTGATGCCCTATGATATGTTTATTCAGCCATCATTGATGAACATAGCATAACAGAGTGGTGTAGAAATTTCACAATGGCATGCCAAAACCCATTTGTTCACTTCAGATAAAATTCAATAGATATCAGAATTCAACCAGAAAATAGTATAACAAATAGGAAAAGGGAAGCAAAATTTTTTCAGATTAATAAGAAAATCCTGCAAAACACTTCAATTAGAATGATGATTATGACGACATTAACCTAAAATCACAAATATTCGCAGAGAGAGGCACAACTTCTCAGATAAAATTGAATAAATAAAATAACTATGTTAAGCAACGAGGAAAAAATGGACAAAACATTGGTGATGATTACATTGTTCATAAGAATGAACAGACAAGGTGGACAAAAATAACAACTGAATCTTGCTGTATATTCAAGATCCATATGTGAAGTACACTACCAACACAAAAACAAAAAATAAAAAATAAAAAAATAAACCAGAATAGTTTTTTGGTGCTTCTATATCCACACAACAAAACCAACTCCAGACGTGCAGCACGGAACCCCTCCCCCTACCATACCACCCTCAACACACGTCACTGCCACTCGGCAAACAGATAAACCTCGAAGATCTAAACCAGACCAAGTCAGGAAACGAACCAAGAACAATAACTCTTTTTCGATCGAGAAACTTATCACACTGAACCGAGCAGAGGAACGCTACAAATAAAACAAAACAAATCCTCAGAAATCTCAATACCTTTTTCTTCCAACGGAAATTTCACTTAACTTGAACCCTAACGACGCTCAACAAAATAAATAAATAAGAACACACAGGTCCTCCGAACCAAAAAAAAAATCCAAAAGAATCCCCCAAAAAAGGTCAACATATACGATCAAAATCGAAATTCAAAATCTACGGAATACATCCAAAGGCATTTCGATCCTCACGAACGTATGAAAAAAATCATCTAAAGAACACGAAACACAAACTCAATTACAGAAAGAAACCACAATAATCAAAACATAATAAACAAAAAAAAAATTCTTAATAACCCTAACATAATCACAGAAAGAACAAAACTGCAAAAATCCGAGTTACCTTTATTCTCCGAGGTTCTTCGTCCGATCACAGAAAAACTCTCTCCTTCACGAAAGAGATTATATTATTGGAACAGAGACAGTCTGATCAACAACGAATAAACGCTTCTCCTAACTTGGTTGGAATAGCTTGCGAGGTTGGATTTTACGATCCGTCGTTTTGAAGTACCCTAACAATATGGGAAGACGTACGTGTAAATAATTTTTTTTTTTTACTTTCTATTTTGTGTTCGTGTTTCGTGCTTGATTTGTTTAACCGTCACAGGTTTTTCGTTGCTCTTCGAGTGGGATTATGAAGAGATTCCGAAACGAGGCTCTCATTTACTTGGCCTTTGGAGCGCAAGGTCCCTCAAATGACAAAACTAACCTTATAAAAAGCAAAAATATCAGGAATATTGCTTGGTGGTTTAATCTAAGGGCATCCGCAATGCTGGT
>JAJIYU010011078.1:0-15625 GCA_030144865.1 Tinospora cordifolia
ACCAAAAACGTACCATTCGACACTATTTTGAACTCTATATAAAGGACCTCTAATGCTCTCATTGTGTTCATCCCAAATCAAGAGCATTTTAGTCCCTCTTGACTCTCTCTAGCATTCTTCTTGGCAATCCCCTCAGTTCTTGAGTAATCTTGAACTGTTCTTGAGTGTTCTTGAGAGTTCTTGAGTGTTTTGAAGTTTTGGAGTAACGAAACTCTGCCGAATTTCAGAGGTGTGCAGAAGAGACTTATTTAAGGTGGAAGTGATTTCTAACTTTTACTTCTTTATTTTAGTTTGAATAAATCTTGCATGTGTGATGATGTTTTGAAATTGAATGATTGAATATATGTTTTAAATATGCATGCTTTATTTATGTGATGTGCCATGAATATACATGTTATACATGTTTAAAAATCAAGAATAATGATGCATGATATGCTTGAGCTGTGCCATGAATAAATATTTGATGGTTCATATTATGTACATGTTGCATCGATGGTTTAATCCAATATTGTGTGTTTTATCACTAAGAAAAGATTAAATAATGATTCAATCCACATACCGGCGCGATGATGGACTGCATAATGTCATCGTATATGTTCCACCCCCAATCCGGCTTATCGGCTTACCTTTGATGATTTTGAACTGGGTTTCCAAGAGTGATCCCACTTCATAGATATTGGGTTTGAGTTTCCAAGAGTAATTCTCTCTCCTAACGATGTGAAAAACATAGATCAACTCTTTCGGTCCGAATGTCAACCATAAACAAGAAATTTGTTTGAATCGCCTAATATACAAAAGTTTTTGATATGCTTGGTTTGTTTGAATTGAAATAATGATTTAAATTTTTAGAAAGATCCACTGGGCTATGTGTTCATCCTTCTTTCTATTTTTCAGGTAATTGATTTACATGAAGACCATGAATATTAGTTAGGTTCTTTTTATTTAAAAAGTTTTTAATTTCTTTGCAAGGTCATGTTGCCCAAGTTTTGAATCTTTCGCTGTAATAATTTTCTTCAAGATCAAATTATGTACTTAATTTTATTTAATTAATTGACTTTATGAATTTCATTTATTTCTTATACTATTGCCTTATTAAATTCTTAAATTTAAGTTATGTACTGTTAATTATAATCAAGGCATGAAATAATTGAAATAGAAAGTGATGCAAGTTGTGTACTTATAAATGTAACATCGGCCCAACTCGCCGTTTGGTTTAGTCTACTGTCAAAAGAACGGTGGTCATGTCCAATGCTTAAAGATATGAGAGTTGGGGTGTTACATGAAAACTGGTACTTAGAAAAATTTTAGAACTTGTTGATGTGTACTAAGTGTTGGAGGATGTGTTTGAGAATGATTGTTGGCATATTTGCTTATTGTTTTGAATGGTACTTGATTAGTTAATGTTTTGGGATCTAAACCCTTACAAAACTTGTAAGAAAGAGCCTCAAATCAATGAGGTAATAGGGATAATTGGACATTGAAAATCATAAAAATCTTTAATATTGGAAAAACCTGTTACTGAACAGAGAATGTAGGAGAACAATTGATTGACCAAAAATAATTTGGGTTGAAATGTGGTGGAGACATTACTGGATATGTCAAAAACAAGTGTACCAAATATCACCCTAATCTGAGTTGGGTAGGTGGGTCAATTGATGTACAATGTGACTGCCTATCACATGAAAACTGAGAAATGAAAGTTCCTGTTATTCTACTTAAAAACCCTATCAAATGATGTCCAAAAGTCAAAATATAAAATTTTGTGAGCATTTAGGAGGTTCAGATCAAACTCAGAAAGTTTCATATAAATCCAACGCATGGATTGATCGCTGACAAATTTGCTACGCAGATTGAATAAAGAGCTTGAAATTTGGCTAAGTGTTGAAAATTATGGATTTTGACCAGCTTTGACCCAATTGGCCTAAGTTGACCAAATTTGACCAAAATTGGTTATGTTGACTAATTTTGACCAAGTTTGACCGGTTGGCTGAATTTGATTAAATCAATTTTTGGTTGATTGAGACCGAATAGGGATATTGGAACAACGATTGAGCCACATTATTCATAAGAACTAAAATTGAGTTTAAATAACGCAAATCTAAGCGTACACTACAGAACTGGGCAGAGTATTGATGGGACATCAGTGTACGGGACCCAATGTGAGTAGTTTAATTTAGTTGTTACTTTGACTTATATTCCTTGCATAAAATGTGTGTGAAATGAAATTGTTTAAATATTTTCATATGATTGAGATACATCAAATTGGTTTTGAAATATGTAGATGTACACGGGTAATGAGACCATAAGCTCGAAGACTGAGCGTGGGGTCAAGGTGCACAATATGATTGAGATTAGACTTGAGGTTCGAGAGTGGGGTTAGGGCATATGATCAATGCACTTAGCTTTCCGACCTGCTTGAGTGATGGCACTTGAGGACTGAGAGTTGGGTTAAGGTATTCGAGGAATATGCCTAGCTTATAACCCACTTGAGTGGCTCGTATGCCCGACTTAGCTCGAGCGATGATCATAGGGTTAGGTTTGATAACTTAAGACCATAGCCTAGATATAATTTTATTTAACTAGCATGTATTTCATGTGATCTTCTATAACTATTGCATTATTTATAATTGTTTTTATACTATGCCATGCATTCAAGCACTATATCATTTTACTCTTCATGCATACATGCACTATTTTGGAATGTTGGTAATGGGTAACACACTGATTTTACTACTCACTGAGCCAAGTTGACTTTTAGGCTCACTACTCTACTAACATTTCATGTTCCTCAGCGGTTGACAGAGGAAAAGGTGTGGTGATAGCCTAGCCCCTGATGATTCCTTTTTCTTTTTTTTTGGTCTTTTTGTTTAAGGTTGTTCATTTTTGTGTATGTATATATGGTCAACTGTGTATTTTTAAACACGACATTATATAATACTATGGTCACTTCTTGTAATGTTTACTTACTTTCGCACTCAAATCTTTAAATTATTTTCATATTAGTTGTCATTGCAATCCAAAAGGCTTAACAGTGATTAGGTGAACTCGACTTGATGAGTGGGTTCATTGGGTCATTGTGTCGGTCTAGCCACCCTTCTACCTAGGGAAGGGGTCCTGACAATCATCATGTAAAAAGATGACCAATAGGGTCAAATGGTAAATATCGATATGGCAATTTTATTTTACTGATCAGTGGTAGGTTATAAGTATTGTGACTCATCTAGATGAAAGGATTAGGTAAACTTAACCATAATCACTTAAATTCTACAGTGATTTGTTATCCAGATTGACAAGTAGAAAACTGTTAGGCACAAAATAATCGATACATAGGAATTTTGATTGGATAAACTAACTATATGTATTGGTCAAGTTTCTATATATAAAAAACAAAAAATAGATCATGAATTAACCAATAGAAAAATGAAATTTCAATTGATTAAACTAGACGATAATCTTGTTAACCAAATTTTATATTTCTTGGTTTTTATCAACAAAGTTTTTCTCCATATTTTTTAATACATGCTTTTTGTGTTAGCTACTTTCTTCTATAATTTTTTTTGTGCAAATTTTTTAGTAATGGTAAAAAAATTTGGGGATATTGATTAAAAGTAGAATACACTAGAGGATGAAATTACATAAAACTAAACATTTTTATTTAAACTAAACATTCTTGTCACATGATAGCGTCCGTTGTCATTACATTAAAAGAAAAGGAGAGAGAGACAAAAGAAAAAGGAACTAAGCGGGAAAAAAAGAATATGACTTCTTGAACTACCAAATGAAGATGAAATAAACTTCATGAACTGCCAAGTGAACCTTGAAGAAAAAGTTACAAGCTCTTCAACAGGGGAAAACTTAGAAGAACCACAAAGAACCTAAAAAACTAAGAACCAAGAGGAGAACAGAGAAGAACCGGACATTGTGGTACAAAACATCCAAGCTCCCTAGCAAAAGAGCAACTATCCATTCCATCTCTATTACGTTTTTGCCAATACTTCTTGTTGGTTTGTAGTCCATGTTGCCCTTAATGTGCATGATCAATATGTGCAGTAACAAATGGGTGATCATGCTTAACTTTATATGCACTAATGGACTTGATCTCTTAGTTTTTCAATCTAGAGAAGGGAAAAGAATCAATCTCCCTTAATAAATTTTCATTAAGATTAAGTTAAATTTGTTTAGTAGTTGAAGAGTTGATTGATTTCTCAATGTAGATGGTAAACCATTGATGAATGCAATGCTTAGGAGAACAAATTGAGGGCAAGTGGAGAGATGACCTATATGTGATAACCAATGGATTATAACATTTAACCAAATCGGTAGCATACTATGGAAAAAAGAGCAAAAAACCACTAATAAATGAAATAAACAAGGATACAAAAACTTGATTGGACAAACTATGTACCAATTGGATATCCATACATACTGATCATACAAATTACATACAGATCAATGAAAATTAAGTCAGATTGATATATATGCACACTGATTGATATGTCTTCAAGAAGATATATTTTGTCGAGGTGTCAAAATCTTCCCATTGATTGATATTACCAACACTGATCGAGAAGACACATTTCGTATAATTTTAGCACCCTAATTGTGCAACATTATCTTCATTCTTCATGATATATTCAACTCGAAACTTGATTTGCGATATAATCACTATTCTTAAGTAACGAGTAGGAAACTAAAGGAATGATTGATTATGTTAAGTTATAAATCGAATGATGAATATGTGGAAAGATCGACCTATGTACACATCATTCAACATGTCATCAAGAAAGCCAATTTCTTTGAGGTGTTAGATGCTTCTTATTGATTAATTAAGTACTTACCACCAAACTATGTAAAATATTTTGTGTAATTTTAACACTCCATTTGTGAAACTCTATCCTTGTGACATCTTAAATATGAAACCCAATCTGAGATATTTTGTGTAATTTTCAACCGATGTAAGACCCTGAAAATTTGCAAAATTTTTAAAATAAATAATTAAATAAAATTAATTTAGAACAATTTGATCAATATAAAATCACATCAAATAGCAAACAAACATGAAATAAAATACTTGAAAAATATGATTCAAATTCTCATGGCAAAGAAAAACTAAGTTTCCATGACCTTGGAAGTGAAATTTGACCTTCAAGGATAAACTAGTAATTTCACCACCTTGATGGCAAAACGTTCATATCACATTAATAGTAACATAAGTATATTGATAAAAGTAACATATGGATAATTTTTATAAAATAGAACATGATTAGAGAACTAAAAAAAAATTCTACTAAAAATATTATGGATTTATTTAATAAAAAAAATAAAATTAAGTATATGTACATACATAGGATAAAATTAATTAATACAATTCAGTGAATTTGACACATAAAAAAAATCTACTATTCACTAATAAAATATGATATTAATGAATACATAAAAAGTTAATAAGCAATTTAATTGAAAGTATGAAATCAATCAATCAAATGAAATAAAGGGAAGTAAGTAATGGGCCCAAAAATTATAAAATTGAAGACTGATATGTAGCAAGTGTTTGGATCAAAAGTTAAATAAAAAATTATCATTAATTATAAAGATAGATTAGAGAAAAATACTACATTGTCATCAAATCTAAAGTTTGATTATCTTCTTCCATAACTAGTTGGTTTGCATGGACTTATGTATCTATTAAAAATGTTCATCTTTTTTTAATTATGCATTAACAACTCTAATATTGTATCAACACTAAAAAAATCACATAATTATTTCTTTTTTTCTTTCTTTCTATTAAAAAAATTAGCACAAGTTCTACATGATCTTTGTTAATTTTCATATGGTAAAGACACGTACAGAAATTTAAAATTTCGAGCTCATTATGTCACCCAACAAGTCCTTTCTTGATTCGTATATCTTTTGGCTTAAGAAATTAAATAAATAAATAAATAACAATACTTTATTCAAAGGTCAAAATGCCACAAATGACAGCAATATAATACCATTCTTCACATCCTTGTATGCTTCCCAGATGTCTCCTTCACATTCAAAATGATAGATTGGCTTTTCTCTGTCAATTTATTTTAATTTTTTTAAAAAAATAAAAAAACAAAGAAAGTTGTCATCTACTCTTTTTAAATTTCACATTAAATTATATAAAATGATATATTGTGGGGGCCCTTTTCCTAAGTCAAAGGGTGGCCTGACTGGCACAGTGGCCTAACGAACTCACTCACCATGTCAAGTTCATCCAACCACTGTTAGGCCTCTTCAACCTTAACAATAAGTGATATCAGAATAATTGAAAGACTCGAAAGCGAAAGTAAGCAAAACATACGAAGAGTAATTATCATATTACATATTGTCTTGTCTAAAATATACATTTGACGGTATATATATATAGACAAAAGAAACCAAACTCAAACAAAAAGACCAAAAAAAAGAAAAATGAGTCGTCAGGGAACTAGGCAATAACCACGTCCTTCCCTCTGTCAGCCATCAAAGAACTTGAAATATTAGTAGAATAGTGAGTCTAAAATCAACATGGCTTAGTGAGTAGTAAGACCAGAATGTTACCTATAACCATCATTCCCAAAATAGTGCAAGTATGCATGAACAGTAAGATAATGCAGTGTGAATGTGTGGCATAATATAAAAGTAATTATAAACAGTGCTAAAGTTATAGAAAAACATCTCAAATACATGCTGCCCAAAACTATATCAGGACTAGGGTTCAAATCATCAAATCCAACCCTTACGTCATCGCTCGAGCGGGTCTTGAATGAGGCATACTGGCCACTCAAGCGATTCATGAGCTAGGCATATCGCTCAAATATCTTAACCCCGGGCCTAGTCCTTGAGCAGGTTCTGAGGCTAGGTGCACTGATCATATGCCTTAACCTCGACTCTCAGCCTTCAAGTCTAATCTCAATTACATCGTGTACCCTGACCCCAACTCTTGGCCCTCGAGCCTATGGTCTCATTACCCGTGTACATCTATACATTCCAAATCAGTCTAATGTATCTCAATCACATAAAACCATTTAAACCATGTCATTTCACATAAGTTTTATGCAAAGAACACAAGTTACGAACAACACCTGAATCAAACTACTCACTTCGGGTCTCGCGCACCGATGTCCCGTCGACAGTTGGCTTAGTCCCACAGTGATCACTCAAATCTGCATTATTTAAACTCAATTTCAATTCTCTTTAGATTGTGGCTTAATCCCTTACTCAACTATCCCTACTCGATTTTGATCAACCCAAATTTGATTCGGTCAATCAGTCAAACCTGGCCAACTGGTTAAACTTAGTTAAAATTGGTCAACACGATCAACTTTGGTCAAATATAGTCAAATTGGGTCAAATTAGGTCAAAATTGGGCCATTTAGGCCAAAATCCCCAAATTCCAACATTTAGCCCAACTTCAAGCTTTTTGCTCTCTTTTGCACAGTGAACTTGTCAATTTTTCTTCGATCAATTTGTATGTTGGATTTGTGCAAAACTTTTAAGATTTCATGTACACTTCCTAAAAATTCACCAAAATTTTAGATTTTAATTTTTGGACACCAATTTCTATGGTTTCTAAGTTGGTAATAGGGACTATGAAATCCTGTATCCTATGTGGCCGGCAGTTAATTGTTGTATCAGTTGACCCCTTTACACAAATCAGATTGCGGCGAAATTTGGTACATATAATCTTGACATATCTAGTAATCACTCACCAAATTTCAGCTCAAAATACCCAATTTTGGTCAGTCCATTGGTCTTCTACATTCTCTATTATGTAATAGATTGTTCAAATGTTCAAGTTTCGTATGGTTTTCAAGTGCCTAAACATCTCTATTGCTCCATTGATTTGAGGCCTTATCTTATATATTTTGTATAGCTTAGCTTCTAGAATATTGATAGTTCAAGTCTCATCTCAAAACAACAAGCAATTATAGCTATAATCATTCTTAAATACACTTTATAACTTAACTCATATCAACAGTTCAAAATATTTTCTAAGTATCATAACCTTGCATGTAACTAGACATCTTGGCATGGACACAAAACTATGTATACAAAGGGTTAGGGCTTGGGGTTTATACCTTCTTGTAGCCTCAGGTGTGAGGTTTAAAATGCTTCAAATCTCAGTCCAAACGGATGTCCTTAGCCACTTCAAATGATGTCTCAAAACTAGTTCTAATAACTGTCTTCTGCAGGAACTGCTGTAATAGCTGATTAATAGTCAACTTTAGTGCCTTGTAAAACAGGTTTAAGATTTTAGTTTTCAATTTTCATCACTTGCAGAAAAAAGTACACAAGATAAGAACAAAACAAGGGTCTTACCTCGAAAATGGACTTGGAATGGGTTATGAATCAACCCCTTGAAGATGGGTTCAACATAGTTTTTTGTAGATTTCCAGTTGCAATAGTGTCCAACAACAACTTTTTATGGTCGTCTCAGCCTCAAATGGATAGAAACTTCGACCAGTGGCTTGTGCAATGTTGTAGAGGGGATTGAGGGAATTCCAACGAGCCCAAAATTATAAAAAACGGATTCAAAACGAGGGAGAAACGGATTGTTGAAGATGGGTTTCAACAAATGGAAATGAAATTTGCTCAAAAGTTGAAGCTTGTTGCATATTGAGGTGTCCTTGCATGGCAAAAGGGAGTGCCATGTGGCCATCCACGTGGTTCATGAGCTGCCATACAAGGTGCTTTGTTGTCTCCCTACATTGGCTTGGTTATGAGGGTGGTTGGATTGGCAAAACTATGGGCTTTCCTAGTTTCTCAAATGAAAATGGTTGAAATATATTGGAAACTCAATAAAAAAAATGAAGGAGAAGGAGATGGGGCATGTGGGTCGACCGAGCGTGTTGAACTGTCAGCGAGTGGGCCGGCCCACGCCCAAGTCCAAAAACGCCGCGGGCCGTTGGCCCGTGTGCCCTACACCTGGGCGTGGGTTGGGCTCGTGCCGAAAGCCCAAACTGCACGGTTCGAGCTCGTGCGGCTCATTTAGGCCTGCACGGGCCGAGTCCGTCAGTTATTTTCAACCCGCATGGGCCATGAGCCCGTGTGGTTGAAAATCCCAATTCTTTTCCCTCTCTTGGTGTGTGTGTATGTGTATATAATTTATCATTTTTTTCTTTATTTTTATTATAATTATATGGTTCATCTACTTAGTTCTTTACTAATTTTCATCAAAATCTTCATTATTTCTCAATTTCCATCATTTATACATTTATTTTCCAAAAATTGAATATTCTACCCAAAATTTGCATTTTTCTCCCAAAAATTCAATAATCATTTCGAAAAATCATGTTTTCTCCAAAAATTACATTTCCTTTGTAATTTAATGTATTTTCTCCTCAAAATTGTATTTTTCAATTATTCGAATTTTCCTTCAATAAATGATTAAAAATTAAAAAAAATTGAGAAAATTCATGCATTTTCATTAGAAATTTTAGAAAAATACATGTATCGAACCCATTAATTTGTGTATAAAAAATATGGATTGTCACAGATTGTTAAGAATTATCTTTTGCTTCCTATGCATGAGATTTCAGTCCAAGTGGTAAAAAAAAAATCAAGGTAGAGCATCAAAATCACCTTGCAGCAATTGTGATTGACGAATCCTCATCTAGTCTATAATTGGTTCCTCTGGGTTCTTTTCAGTTCTTTGGAATTCTTCTAGGCTCTTCTTAGTTCTCCTTTGGGTTCTTCTCGATTATTCTTTGTTAATAACCTTTTATTCATGGTTCACTTTGGTTCTTGAAGTTTAACTCCTCTTCTTTCTTTTTCTTTCCTTTTCTCATTACTTTTTTTTTAATGTAATGACAATGAAGTCATGTATCTCAAATTTTTGGTTGCAAAATATTCTACTTTCAATCATTATAGTTTTTTAACCATCAATGAAAAATTTTGAAAAAATTTATACAAGAAAGTAGCAATCACAAACAACACATACCCAAAAAATTGGAGACAAATTTATTGATAAGAAAAGAAATGTAAAAAATGGTTAAAACGATTGTTGTCTAATTTAATTGATCATAATTATTTGTTCCCTTTGGTATGTTCATGATTGATTTTTATATTTGCCTAAAAGTTTTTATATCTGAAACCTAATTAGGACATGGTTTCTGTAATCAGAATTGCTATATACCGATCGTTTCATGCTAAAAGTTTTTTGCTTGTTGATATGGATAATCTAGCAGTATAATTTGACCAGAGATTGCTAAATTTACCTAATCCTTTCATTTGGAGTGGGTCATATGGTACTTGTAGCATGTCACTGATGGGTAAAATGAAATATTGTATTGATATTTACTATTTGACTCGATTAGTCATCTTCTTGCATAGTAGACGTTGATGGCAAAATGGTTATACACAAAACTCGGTGAAGGTTACATCAAATTAAACTTGCACATTGATATGACCAGGACCTTCGCTCATAGAGTTGGTGCTTAGATTGTCAACTCTTTCTCAACAAAGAAAAAATCATTCAACAATGATGTGAATGGTACGTGGATTGGGGCTATCACATCGGGAAAGCGAAAAGGACAGGACGGATTCAAATATTCCATTTTTAGCATGATTAGTCTCAACTCTAGCTTAGGTTTCTAGGACAAGCCAAAGTGATCGAGCTAACTTGGTCAAGTAAGTAAAAAAACAACAATAAAAAGATGAAAAAGGAAAGCCCAATCGAATTTAAAAACTAATGCAAACGCCTTGTGAATGCTTTTATAAATTCAATTTTTCCCTTCTTTGGTTTGGGTTTTTTGCCAACATGAGGAAGATAGCCTAACCAGCAGGCTATAGGTGGGTGGGATTAATGGATGAAACTAGATTCATCTTAATGAGGATGATAGGAATGGTATGATAAGTGCTTTGTAACACCCCAACCCCCAAGAAACTCAATTGGACTTAACCACTTTATTCTTAGTGGACTTGTCCACAGGGCGGGCTAGGCCCTATGTTACATTTACAATAACACAACTTGCATCTCAATTCCTTTATTCTAACTTTTATTGAACCTTTCATGAGTGCCTCACCCTATTTGATCAATTTTAAATTCAATAAGGCATTACAAGTAGAAAAAGGAATATTTCTAACTCTTTATTTATTAAAGAAAAAAAAGAAGTACATTATTGAATTCATAATTAAGAGTACATAACTCAAAATTTTAAAATAAAAATTCAGCAGAAGTCTTATTCAAAATTGGGTGACATGCCCTTACATTAAAAAGGAAACTTTTCAAAAATAGAAACTTTCTAAATATAGCTACTATCAGATTTTCATAGTTTTCGGGATTCAATTTCTTGAAGAATAAAGAGAAGGGGTGAGCACACAACTTAATAGATCATCCATCAAACAACTAGGTTATTATTTCAAATTTCTAACACATCCAAATTCACAACCTTTCAAACATTAAGTAATTCATACA
Source organism: Tinospora cordifolia (assembly GCA_030144865.1). Classification (NCBI taxonomy): domain Eukaryota; kingdom Viridiplantae; phylum Streptophyta; class Magnoliopsida; order Ranunculales; family Menispermaceae; genus Tinospora; species Tinospora cordifolia. The sequence goes on from JAJIYU010011078.1 coordinate 11,426, forward strand.
TCAAATTGGTTCAAGTTGACGTTATGACTGAAAGGGGTTCTACTCCCAGGATGTTCTTAATTTAGATACCCCTCTTTAGGGTGGAAAGACATTTCTTTGTTACTTTTTATTGGATGCCACATACCAAGTATCCCTTAGTTGTACTTTACAACTACACACTCCAAGCATGTGTTAAGAACACCCATAGCACCCATATGAGTCACTACGACAGTACGTGGTTCTTATTTTCACTTTTTCATATTTTAAATTACATAATCATGAAAAGAAATTTAGAATATAAATCTCAGAATTTTAAACATCTAAGAAAGCATGGAAACATCACATGGCATGCTTGAAACTTTAAAATAAATCCTAAACATGGATTTTAAACATGGTGTGCCCTCATGAGTGATTAAAACATAAAAACATGTTAAACTGAAAATAAAATAAGATTAAACATGCCTATAACTAATATTAAACATGCTGAAAACTAAACTAAACATGCATGAGCATGATAGGAATTCAAAATAAGAAGATAGTGTTCTAGAAATTCCCTCCACCTTACTAGTGGTTCTTTCCCCAAAAATTCAGTAAAGTTCCCCAACGTCTAGCACTTTCAAACACCAACAAAAATCACTTCAAACCATTCTCTAAAACAATGAAATCAGAACTTCCCACTCAAGAGAGAAAAGAGAAGTGAGAAGAGGGCAAGAACAAACAAAGAGGGAAGTGTCAACTCTTTGCTTTGGGATGGGAGGAATGTGAACAAGAGGGGGTTTATATATTTTTTTCATGAGCATACGGGGATGTCTTGGGCAGCTAGGGCAGCTCACCACGTTTGGGCATGTTTCCAAACTCATAAGGGGTGGCTTTGAGTGAATTAGGCAAGAGATCATTTAGGGTTTCCAATCCCAAGTGTGGACACAAATATAACCCCTTCTTGGTTTCCTTTTTGTGTGTGAACGCACATCAGCTTTGAGACTCCTTCCTAAATATTTATGAGTGCTCATGGTTTGGAAATTGGGACCACTAAGGTTTTCTATTCATGTGTGAACATATATGTGCTTTCCAATTTAAGTGTGACTATAAAATCATATTTGGAATGGTTCCTATATCAATTAGGACGTCCTCTTTGAAGAGATTTTATGAGCATATCTAGTTTAGTAAGTGTACATGTGAGCATATCTTGGATTTTTCCTCTTTTTGGCATCATGAGGAAACATAAATGGGAGTTTCTAATTTGGTGAGATCTTGTGAGCAAGGAATCTTTCCTTCTCTTTGTGAGTGTATATTTGAATAGAAAACTTTTCAATTTTCTCCTATGCACGGGATTTAGATAATGTGATCACATGCTGATTTTGTTTCTTTTATTCTTTTAAGTCTCACACATAGACAACTTGCTAATTGAGTTCATCTGCTTGTGTGCCATGTGTGTATAGTACATGGAAACTTTCTTATTCCTTCCTTGGACGTCCAACATGGTTGATTAGTGTGTACATGATCAAAATTTGATGGACATATGATCATAGTTCCAAACTTCCAATCTAGGCTCTTGAATCAACATGAGATACCATTCTTAATTGAGCTCATGGAAACTTTCTATTTTCTTTCTTTTGTGTTCTCATGCATATAGGAAACTTTTCTAGATCTCTTTAAATCATCAAATCATCACAAATAGGCATGGAACCATTCTTCATGGTTTTCAAACAATGCATTACATCTCATATAATTGGGTAGGGTGAAGGTGTACATGGTCATGGTGTTCCACCCATGTGACTTGCACATGCTTAGGGGTGGTCATGCATTCATGGGTTCACAAAAATAAAATAAAAATTAATATTTTTTTATTTACAATGAATAATGATTTTTAACCTATAGTTTTGGAATTACATGAACATAATGAAAATTTAAGGTATAGCTTGGCCCAAAATAATTTTTCCTTTCACATACTTTCTTTATTTAGAACCCACTAAAGTCACTTGACAAATGAAAATCCTAAATTTGGCCAACTTGTCCTAATTTTTGGATATGTCATCTATTTTGTTAGTTCATGTCATCACATTTCATTTCGGTCATTTCAATTTCCTAAAGTGCCCCTATTCTTAGTTCTTTCCTAATTTGGACCCCCCTAAAGGGTGTTTGGCAAATGAAAAACCTATTTTTGACCAATTGAGCTGCTTTTTGGACATGTTGCTCAATTGGTCAGTTCAAGTCACTTTGCTTCATTTTAGGTTGTTTTGGATTCCTAAGGGTCACTAAATAAGACTATTAGAACTTGCCAAATTTAGCCCTAAAATGAGTCTGGTTTTATTTTGCACCCAAATTTCACTGAATAAATGATAAATTTCATTTAATTGAGTACAGAGGTTTTTTTAGGGTATTACATACTTCTAAACTCAAACTAGGGATGGAAAGAAAGAATACTTGCTAATCAATGAATGATCCTTTGAATATTGAGTGTGACTCTATTTCTTATTGATTATAAGTATAATAAACCCTATCCAGAATAGATAGCAGACCCCATCAATTCCTTTGAGTTTCATTATTGTGAATTTAATCCCCAGGCAAGATACTTAATAGGTCCACTACAACACTGCATAGGTTAATACGCACCACTTCATCTTCATCCGTTTGCATGGCCTAAAGCATTTGCTCATGATCATTAACAACAAAAAAAAGCAGCAAGATTCGTAGATGTAGATAATACTCATTTTTGTATTCATTAAGACTCATATATAATACGTCATTTTTTTAAAATGGCCTTACGATCTTATGACAGTTCCAGGTTGGCATCTTAGGCATGGTTATGGTTCCATTCTCCCTTGTTATCCATTTTTTTCATTAAAGAATACAATCAAGCATGTAATACCCTGAAAACCCTGAACTTAAGGAAATAAGAATTTCAATATCAACTAGATAAAATTTGGATGAGAAATGAAATCGAATCCATTTCAGGAGCAAATTTATTAGGTCCAAAATCCTCATTTAGTAACCCTAAGGACCTCAAAGTGACCTAAAATTTCATGAGATGACTTGAACTGATCAACTAGACAACGTATTCAAAAATCAACTCAATTGGCCAAAAAATTGGGTTTCATTTGCTTAATATCCTTCAGTAGAGTCTTAATTAGGAAAGTAAATGAAATGAAGATCACCATAGTCAAATGATGATTTGAAAATGTGCATTATATGAACAAATATATATATATATATAGTCCTTAGTTCTTAGTAAATAATGAGATATAAATTTTTATTAAATTCATGTGGACCCATGAATGTATGACCACCCATAAAAATGTGCAAACCACGTGGGTAGAACACTATGATCATGTACACCCTCACCCTATCCAACTTCAATGAGACATTTCTCTTATTTGAAATCATGTAGAATGATCCTATGTGCCATGCAAATGATCATGTATGCCCATGAGACATCCTAGGGTGTTTAGAAATAATGAAAATTGGTCTCATGTACACCCACAAATGATCATATGTACCCATATTCCATACACCCCAAATCGGCCCTTGCATTTGTTCGTGTGTGAGCACATGTGACAAAGAGAAGATTCTAAAACCTAAATGGTGCACTCTCAAGATCCTAGTCGTCCCTTGATGCTCAAACCAACCAAAATGGAAATTTCAGAAATAGAAACTGAATGTGGTGCCATTATCTTGTAAGATTCCATGGTAAAATGCCCCAGTTGACCTTTATCTTGTGCATCACTCAAAACAAGCTAAATTAGAGTGTTTCCTTAAGCCAAAATGGAAATCTTAGACCATGATCTTGTGTCCACTAAGTATGATATGGAACACCCAAAAAGCCTTGCTAGCATGATGTCCCAAAGGTGGAAATTAAGAAGCATTATCTTGCCCAAATGTATTCCAAGACTGATTTGATGCTCACATATAGATAGGAAACTAAATAAGAATGCTATGGGTGCTCACACTTAGAATGGAAACCATAGTGGTCCCATTATCTCAAGCTATGAGCACACTTGCCCTATTCAAGGAAACCATCCCCTTTAACTGCCAGGGATGTTGCTCAATTTGTGAGCTGCCCAAGACATCTCCCTTGTGCTCTTGAAAATCTATATAAGCAGCCCTTGTGCACAATTATTCTTCATCCTAAAGCAAAGAGTTGACACTTCCTTCTTAGCTTGTTCTAATCTTCTTATTGGCAACCCTTTTGTTCTTGAGTGATCTTGAAAGTATTCTTGAGTG
>JAJIYU010011079.1:0-15564 GCA_030144865.1 Tinospora cordifolia
TGAATTTATATAAAAAGAAGTTAAATATATTTTATAATTAATTACTAAATAATGAGCCTTAAAATATGATAATGCTTAATTATAAGATAACAAATTTAATGTCAAAATGAGAATTATCAAATAGATGATTACAGGATATACTTGATGGTGGGAGATTGTTCAAAGGTGATGTGAATGAATGGTACAAATGACACATGCTCTACTTATACTTTTTGTGCAAGATGATAAGAAATTTAAATTAAGGGTGAGAGATAAATATACATAGCTAGAAGCATGGGAAGGGTGACTAATGTGAACAAAGAATAGTAGAGATGCTTAACAAAGACTTTCTTTCATGGTGATCATAAAAAAAAAAGAAGTGAAGTAAGAAGGATTAAGAATAAGCTAAAAGGAAAAATGAAGCATGTGAATTCTTGAAAATATTGCTTGACTAATCACTATCAACCTTAACTCTTTCGAAAATTTTAAAAAAATTTGTTGAATTATCCTTGGATTTTGAGAAAAGGTGATAGTGAATGATAATGGTATGTCTCTATACATCCTTATTGACTTGAGATTTCTCTAACTTTTGACCTGACTATAGATTATACTCAAGATTTACAAAATTTTTTATCCCATAATGGATGAATGGGATGAAGTACTGTAATATTAATGCCAAAATTTTAACTCTTAATTAATTACAATACTATCCTAATTAACCTTGAAAATAACTAAGGTTAATAGTGTTACTATTGAAATTGATCAAGTTAATCATGCTAATGTATGAATTGAGGATGTTTGACAAATTACTTTGAGGATGAAATGATCGAATTACACGGTAAGCGTCATGTTGAAATACTTGAGACACCTACGAGAATCAAGGAAATATATATATATATATATACACACCTAAAATCTACAACCTTAAACATGGTCATGTGGCAATGTTTGCATCATTTTTGCCATCAATCTAGGAATACATCAATGTGTCAAATGGACTTGGAACTTCATAAGCATGCAAAGATTATGTGGTAAAACTTTTCCATGTGCGCACAAACTTGAGTTAAAGATGCCACCCCACCATGATTACATGACAATCATGAACAGTGAACATCAACCACCACTATTGATGCAAGTCCATCTTCTCCAAGCAATATGACTCACCTCTATGAGCAGTTGAGCACAACTATACACCTATGCAGGAACATTATGAGCCTCTTCACCAACCCCTACAAGGTCTACGCCTTCCCCCATATTTATAAATTGGATGAAGGTGATTTGTGCTCACCCTTTGGCTAGAATTATCTTTTGTTGAATGTAAGGGACATGAAGGGCTTGGAGGGGCTGATACACTATTGCAAGTATTTCTAAACTCTCTTACATTTCCATTGATTTATGTGGAAGATACCACACTCACACATGATAAAAACCAAATTGAATGATGTTATTGATTGATATAACAGTGAATTATATACATACATTCCTAAAAGTAAAAATGTTAAACATACACTTGGCCAGAGGTATGAGAATCACCCTAGGGTCAGCCACCCTACCTCAACTGACTAAAAACAATCTATTGTTTGTATCACTTAATGTATGGAACTGATTGATTGTATGATGTGCTTGCTATATTGTTAGATTATGTGTGAATTAGAATGATCCATTGGGTTCATGGAGCTCATCCCCTTTTACTTTGCAATGCAGGAAACCAGGGTATCAATCGAGGGACTTGGGCCAAAACTTACTATCTTTTTTCTTAATTTTTGTGCCTTATGATATTACTTAAACACTAGTATGTACAAGGGTATGAATATAATAATTAAAGGTCATTTGATTAATGAATGAACCCTGATGTGGGGTACTTTTGACACATCATTACTACATTATATTTCTGTTATTAGTGCTTATAATACTAATGATACTATGAAAATTAGTTTTAAAACTAATAAACTAGTAAAATAAAGAAATGACTCAAATAATAATAACACCCTAGAATATGGAGAAAATTATTTTAACAGTTCTAAGATAGAGATTATAAGTTAAGTCGATATTGGGTAAGTTTTGTTCTAGGTAAAGTTAATCATTGAGCGAGAGTTAGGTTATCCTACTCTAGGAAGGCATGGTTTCTTAAGCATACTAAGTCTGGCCACCATAATTGAAAGTTGTCCTACCAGCTTGAATAAGTAATCAAAGACAAGGAATAAGTTTTCAAATAAATCAATTATTTTTCTAATATATTTATTAAAAAAGGTTTTTCACTCTCACATGTACATATATGTGTAAGAAAATAATTTTAAATTATTTTTTCTAAATAATTTTCTAAATTTAAGATGAGATACAAAATTAAAACAAACCGAAAAGGGGGTGTTACACCACTATTATGTAGTTTTCTGTGTTGTTCTCCTCTTGCTACAGGTGTTGCTGTGTGGGACGGCTAGGGGAAGAAGGAAGGACGAGAAAGCAACTAGGAGAGGAAGGAAGAAGAAGGAAATCCCATATTTGCATGAGAGGTGAAACAGAAGGTGCCTATTTTGTTATATGGGATTAGGGTTAGTTTGGATTGGTTTAGGAATCCTTTATGGTGATTCTTGTTTGTTGCATAGCAGATTAACTATACTATATGTATTTTATGTATGATTTGCATTAGTGTAATAGAAAATTTAGTGTATTTGCTTATATTTAGTTAAATATGCATTTAGAGCCTTGTTGCATGATTAGTTGCATATTAGCATGATTTAATGTTATTTCTAGCATTTTTATATGAATATAATGCCTAAGATAGGTTTTAAATGTTTATGCAGGTTTAGAATGAACTGGAATAGGAATAAAAGCACGCGAGGAGTTGAAAATGGCCAAAAATGAGGAAAAGTCACTAATGACCGCGGTCGGCAACGTCAACCGTGGTAGACGGAACAAGGAAAGAAAGAAAACAACATCCTGCTGTGGACCGCGATCGGTTTGCGATTGCAAACCTCGGATCTCAGTCGTTCGAGAGATTTCACATATTCGATTTTTTTATCATACTGTGGACCGCGGTCGGTAGACGTGTTTTATTATTTTAGGGTTTTCTTTAGTGAAATACTATAAATAGGTCATTGTAGTAGGGTTTTAGAGAGAATTATCTATTTTGAGAACGAAATTTCTAGAGAAAAATAGCTGACAAAGGAAAACAGAGAGAAGACGGAGAAGAATTGAAGATCAAGGTCCAAGATTTGAGTATTTTATTTATGATCTTAATTCTTTGATGCGTGAACTTTTAATCATGTCAGGTTAGGTTTATTTTAAGTCTAGGATGTAAATCTAGATTGTAGAATTCTGATATTCTTATTTTGATTAATCTATTTCTGAGGTTTTGTTTTATAATTTGGATTCTTAATGCTTTCTTTTTACTGGCCATAAAAGGAATGATTATAAAATGTTAATCTAACTCGGGAGAGAAGATTCATAATCTGAAAATCAAATTATAGACTTAGATAAATCAATTAACCGGGAGGTTGTTGATTGCCTAGGAGGTTGCACGTTATAATTGTGTTTAATGTATTAGACTATTAACTGTACGCCTCAGGAGAGGGTATTAGTGATTAGACTAATAGATGTTAAGGTACTTCGGGAGAAGGCTTTGACGGCTAGTGCTAGAACATACATAACAAAGGAATTTGATTAATTGAAATAAGAATTGAAGGTGATCACAAGAAAGTTTACTATCTTAGATAATTTAATCTAAAAAGTTTTCAATAATTTACTTTTCAGTTTTATATTTGACTGTTTTCAGGAGTTTAATTATAATTCTTAATCAATCAAATTTGTAGCTCCAATAAAGTTTAAATTGCTAGTAAATTGAGCTTTTAGATAGTTGATTTTTTATACGTTTCCTAAGGACGATATCCGGTCTCACCGGTTATTATTATTGCGATCCTGTACAATCACAAACCGACCACGGTCCACAGTGGGATGTTGTTTTCTTCTCGTTCCTTGTCTCGTCTACCGCAGTCGACTTTTCTTCATTTTTGACCATTTTCAACTCCTCGCATGCTCCATTTCCTATTTCGGTTTATTCTAAACTTGCATAAACACTAAAAACCTTTATCGGACATTATATTCATATAAAAATGCTAGAAATAACATTAAATCATGCTAATATGCAACTAATCATGCAACAATGCTCTAAATGCATATTTAACTAAATATAAGCAAATACACTAAATTTTCTATTACGCTAATGTAGATTATACATAAAATACCTATAATATAGTTAGTCTACTATGCAACTAACAATTCCTTTGTAGAATTCTTTTCTAATCCAACTTTTTTTTATTCTAATCTTTTCTTGGGCTCAGGGTTTTACTTTACATATTCGTTGAGCACATATTTCACATATTACCACTGTAGTGAGGAACAATATACATTGCACAAATTGGTAATTCATGCATTATCGCGGTAGTGCAGGGCAGTAACATGATAATCAAAATGAAATAAAGACTTGAGCATTTCTACATACAGAATATTACCTTTACATGCAAGTACCAACATCATATCCCCTAATATATTTAATCGTTCAACAATGAACTATAGTTGTCATCCTCTTGTTTCAGTACCTTGTTTCAAATGAACTTGATTTCATGAATGAAAAATGAGAGTGCAAAAATACTAGTTCATGGTATCGATTGAAAGAGGAAAGCGAGGGGAAAAGAACGTTATTAGAATCTCAAGGAATGATTTGTCAACAAGTGAGAATAAAGCTTCCAAAGCTAGCTAGTCGCTTAACCAAGAAAAATATAATCTTGACCTAATCTTTCAATGGTGTTTATATTTGATTTCAATCATGAAATAATAATTTTTATGACTTATGATCGAAAACGCATCACTTATATGTGGATTTGTGATTCATAGAGTAGAAAACACAAAGGAAAATGAAGGAAAAACCTCCCCAAAACCATGAAACCATCATGGAGTTGAACCCATGTACATAGTAGTGCACTGCTACAACCATCCATGGCCAAGTGTGGAGAGTTGTGGTTTTTGGACATTTTTGCATGTTTTCAGACTTTAAATGAACACTAGTTAACTCAAGAGACCTTAGAAATTAGAAAATATGATTTAGATCGAGCAAATGGAAATAATAACTTTACAACACCTTAAATATGATTATAATACTATTATATTGATAGTTTTTCACAAAATAAACAATTAAAATTGGGGTGTATTCGAATCTTAAACTTGAACCATTGCGAGTAGGATTCTAGCATTTTTTGGTATATGTTTTGCATCAAATTTATTTTAATTTGCACGTATTATATGTTGAACTTGAATGCTGGGTTTTACTAATTTTATCATTAACTCATGGATAGCGCGTATAAAATTACATTGAGTTTGTGAGGCTCTACCTAAACTCATTCAGATATGTGACTCTAGATTTGTGGGCCCACACTAGATCTATTGCATGGGTTGTGTCCCCGAACTTTTACGATGTTCTAGTTGAGCACAGATATAGCTCCAAATTTTTGGGTTTATATGGTTGTACAGTCAGACTTTATGATGACCTAGAGCCATTTAGCATGGTTGACTATGATTGTGACAAACATGATATCGTTGGATTGATATACCTATTAGGTATGATATATTTACATGATTTCTAGGTTTGAACACGACGTTGTGATACTATTTGTGATGAACTAATTCTTTGGCATACATGCATTATATACACACATATTTTTAGGCATGTACTCACAATGCAAAATATTAATCTCTTAGCCATGTTAAACTAGACTCACTTTTCCTTCTATTTTCATAAAAACTTTTTGAAGAGACAAAGGGAAAGTCGTTGTAGTCAGTTAAAACATGTTTTAGTTAAATCTTGTGTGATACTATTTTCGGTGCATAGTGTAGGTCATTTTATATGTTAGACCTATTGAGTTTTGTAACTATTTTGCTAACCAAACCTACTTATATATTATCAGCAGCAGTTTTAATGTTATAATTGTTAAATAAAAAGCTCTTTGACATGCGTTTAGTTTTTAATGGGACATGTTTAATTATAGTTTGGTTAATTTAAAGAGAGAAAATGGCTCGTTGGACTTTAGTGCTTGTTGGACTGTAGTGCTTGCCGAACTGCCTTTGATGCCGTGGAAGGAGTCCCAACAATTATGTACATTGAATGTCAATAAGTAAAGTGTTATACAAGATAAACAGACAATATTTTGAAAACCTTTTCCAATGCAACTATTGACATAAAATGTCAAGTTAGGATTGCAAACAAAGTAGAGGAGGTGAACATGATGTTGGATGGTTACAACTATTAACTCATCAAATAAATTTTTTATATAAGAAAATAAAATGAACATCTTGTTGGAAAAAAATTTTAGAATAATATAAATAATTTTAGTGCAATAAATAACTGAACATGTTTTGACAGTTTTTCTTATTCTTGGGCCAAAAAATAAAAATAAAAATAAAAATTTTAGTACCAAAAATAATAAAAAAAACACTTTCTACAAAAGAACTTTTTTTTTTTTAAAATACATTTATTTTCTAAAAAAGATTTAAAACTTAAAATTATGATATTTTAACCTAAAGTATTTATTTGAGACTTAGGAAAAATAATTAAGAAAATACTAAAAGGAAATTTACTTAAATATATTCTGAAAAAAGAAGTGTACAATTTTTATAAAATTACCAATGATATATATATATATATATATATATAGGGAAAAAGAGGTACAATGTGCAACTAAGTTGTTGTAGATGACATCACTTTTTTAACCTGTAATTTTTATTTTCACTGGAAGTTGTTATATATGTACATATAACAACTAAGTTGTCATCCATGAATTGCAAATCAATATGCATCACCAATACGTGTAATTAATTGAATTAGAACTAATACATATGGAAAAAGAGGTACAATGTGCGGGTCTAGTCTATATTTGGCATTGCAATAGCTTTCTATGATCGTTACCTAACCAGCAAAGCTATAGATATCAAAGTTAGAGCGATTTGAGCTAGCTCTCTACTCATGCTTTCCCACGTTTCACACCATTAAATTAGCTCAAGTAGCGTGCACGACTCACATGATGGCCACAGGTAGCAAGTAACATCTCTCATTTCTTTGACTTCTGGGAAAATTCACGTCCATGATATAAATACCGTAGGCTGTTTGGTCCCTAGTGTCCTTCGTGCCTACACTTACGGCACAATGAATTTTGTCAATAAGAATCAAAAGCATCCCACGCCACTTGAATGCACAAGGGATCCTCCTCTGTTTTTTTTTTTTTTTTTCCTTTCTTACTTAGGTATGCTTTTCATCAAGTGCAATCTGAAAAAGGTGGAATATATATTTACCTAACTAGGAAAAACTGCATGACTAATATGCTTTTTAGGCAAATTTTATCATTTCAGTCATCAAATTTGCCTTTTTATTATTTTAAAAAAGTTTTTGGTTGAAACGTAATATAACGTGGAATAGTTTGATTTTGTTTTGCTTTTCTTATTTTCATGATGTACGTAAGATTTTTTTTCATTTAAATAGGATTGATTGAGTCAGAGTTAAAAATATTTATCGTAAATTTGTCTACTTAAACGTTATTTTACATGTTATTAGAGTAAAAATTAATTGAACATATACTTTTTTTTTTGAATTTGTGAATTCTATTCTTTTTTTTTCTATGATCCCAAAAAAGGATATTTATTGTCTTCCCTATTCACACCTTACTTCATCATCATCTTAATGAGACTTATGAAATAGGTTTGATTACTGTCCAAGAAAAATTAAGGGAGATTACATTACTTTTTACTTGAATTTTGATTTAGAAGCAACTTGTTTTGAAGATAATCATAATTATTTTGCCATTGTTGGGACATTGAGGATTTTGAACTTTATGTTGGGAATCAATCGCATGCACACTTGGGGAGATCAGTGGACATAAGTTACAAATGGTTAAGGTTAGCCCGTATACCCAAATTTCCTTTTCAGAACTAAGCACTTGACCCATTCTAGCCCAATTTGGATGGTACGGGCCCCTATTACAACAGCAGCTCCCCATCATTTAAAAAGTTACATGAATATCTACGCGGTACACTTGATAAAAATATTTTCATCAATTTACTACTGAAATATTTTGATTTATGAATTACCACATGAGGTAGGGTACGTTTAAGTATCATTTTTTTTGTTTATTATGAATAATACTTATAAATCTATTAATTAAGAGGTGATAAAATGATAAGTAGTCTTATATACTACTAATATTATTGATCAATATTCAATTATAATATTTGTAACCATTAAATAATTCAATACATACTTAAAAATACATAATACAGCTTATTCACTTAAAAATTTTGATCAGTGTCACAATTATATAAATATTATAATTTTAATATAGTTAGTTGAGCATATATTTTCCATTCCTCATATTTTACTGATGCATATAATATTTGTCATTTTGACATTGACTCCCCCGTGCTCAAATCAGTAGCTAGCTGGAGTCCTGGAGAGAGACCTGGAAGTACTCTTATTGATTTGCCAACACGGTTCAACCAGCGCGACCCATATGGGCTTTTGCAGCTTGGCTACTCTAGAGGGGGCTTCTGAGACAAGATGTGAATTCCTAGAAGACAACAAGTAATAAAGAAGGCGTGAATGTGATTACTGTTTGGGAAAGGGGATGAACAGAAGTTACTTTAAATTTGATGAGGATGAAGGTAGGCAGACTTCAACTTAACCAACTTATGTGTGAGGTTAGATCTTATATATAAATACATATGTATATGATGATGAAGATGATGAGGTTGGTGGGTCTTCCAATTTGAACATGGAGCACTGTTTCGAGGTCTTCTACCATGTCAAGAATAGACATGTCTACACTGACCTTGGCACAGTCTAATATGCATGCTCACAATTGAACCAAAAGGCACATCCCGGATTAGTTCGATGGAATAAAAGCAGAAGCTAAAAAGTTTAATTGTGAACTGCAAGAGCTTGAAGTTACGTTTCTCAAACCTGCCACCCCAAAATCATGCTTTTTTGACTAATTTTTTAGGGCAGGCTAGCTATGTATCTCATAATATGTGTTGCAACCCTAGATATTAATGTGTATTTTATCTTATCTTTTGCCTTGCACATAATGATGGGGCGAGTCCTCTCATGATCTCATCATTAGAGAAGGTGGACTTGGGTCTTTTTCAAGTGTTGACCACAGACTTGTCTTTAACTAGCTATAGCCAGCTATGTACCTATACAATGCAAGCCCATTGGACGAAACTCAATGGACTATTGCTATTAAATATATAGTAATTTTAAGCATAAGATGTGATTCTAAATAATTCAGTGAAAAATTGGTATATGTACAAAAAGTAAGGAAAGTTTCCGGAGATGACAAATAATCCAAATAGAAAACATAGAAGACATGCTTCCTTTTCAAATGCGTTCTTGAATTTCCTTCACCACAGGGAGAAGAGCATCAAATGATGTATGAAACATTACGTAAAAGGGTGCCCTGAATTGGAGGGAATTTCATTGGAATTGAAGACGGGAGGCCGTGCCCAACCAATAAAAGCGAAGAACATTAAACAAAACCAAAAGGTTGGCCCGGGAATTTAAAAAAGAACATATAATTACAAAATAAAAAATAAAAAATAATAAAAATAAAAGCAATCGAAGAACTGATTATACTTAGATGTCAAGCAACTTGTGGGTACATACCAATACATCATGATCATATGATGTATAATATATATATATATATATTAAACTAGGATTATTAAAGTTTGCATTTGATTTTTATGGTGGACATTTAATATAGTGATGATGTGATTGCATCCGTCTTGTCAACGATATATATAAATATAAATAAATGAATTCGAGACAAAAAAGACGATTAACACCTTCACTGGTAAGCTAATCACACAACGGAAAGTAAATAGAAACCGCGCCAGCCGGCCGATCGCTCCGACAACATTTTGCCTTTGGTCAGGTACTTGGTCCAATACATCTTATCAAGATTTGACCCTTCCTTTATTTCCCTGTAAATACCAAATCCAAACAGCCATCTATTAAGAAATTACTCACAAATCCCCATTCCAAAGACAAAGGCCATCGTCATTAAAAGCATAATAGGCTTATATATATATATATATATATATATATAAGACCCACACAGTAACACCACCATGATCTTTGAAGATCTTTTGGTGACATTTGTTCCATCTTCCAATCTCAACCCGTCTTTTTCAATTAGTTAAGTCAGGATGAAATAATTGAGTACGAGACCCAAATAAATTATTAAAAAAGGAAACATAGTAATAACTGCAAAGAAGCTGAACGTATTGAGATTCTCCAAACTCAAAATTATGAAATGGGTTTTACATCCACACCCACCGTTATGTGGTTAACGATGATTCATGCCAACCCCACCATTTGGCCTTCAATCTAACTCTCATCTGTTAAACGTGTCGTTCTCTCTAACATCTCAGGATCACATCCATCATATCACTTCCACATTATAATGTACAGTTCATTTAAGCGGGCCCTTTTTATTTTGCCTAAAATTTCCCCACTCAATTTTACGGGTAACGAATGACCATATAGATATCCTCTTTAATCCTCACTGTACCAACCATATCTAAATTCCACTAAAATTTATAGGTTTTTTATTTAAAATTTTTTTGTTACTTTTATATTATTTTATACTTTTTTTCTTCATTTTTTGAATAAACATGTTTTAATGTATTTATTTTTTTAAAATTTGATATTATTCTTATTATATAATTAATTAGTTTTAATTAATTATTTTATAATAAAATAATTATTTAAAATGTATAGTATATTATTTATTATTTATTTATTTATTAATTATTAAAAATAATATTAATTAAATATGCTAAATAAGATTTATGTATAAAATATAATTTTAAAAATATTAAAAAATAAAAAGAAAGTAAAAAACAATTTAAAAACATTATTTTTAAAGTGAAAAATAAGATAATAGGTTGAAGAAGTTACCATTTGGTATGGAATATTAAAGTAACTTCAAAATAAAATTAAAAATAAAGTTAGAGTTGAAAATATCCTTAATATTCTAACTAATATTAGCTCCTTTCATTAATTGTCGCGTATTTTTTACTATTTTTTTGAAAAAAAAGTTTATTTTAAGTTGAATAGTTCAAATCGACTTTGAAGAAGACCAAATATTTTTAAATAAGAATCGTAATTTGTTATATTATGCAATTTTTAAGGAAAAACAATTTGATGCCATATTACAAAGTCAAAGACATTAAAAAAAAAGCAGAAATAGAAAATTAAAAAAATAAAATAAGTTTCACTTTCCACTTCGTAATTATTAGGTGGCGTATAAGATGAATGAGGCGTAGATACGGACGAGTGCAGAAGAGTAAAACTAGATAAAAAGGAGAGGCGAGTTGCATGCGACCACATGGGCTTACAGTACGAGTAGAGGTTGAAGTGAAATGAAGGAACACGATGTGACGTAAAGTTAGGAGAGAAAGGAAAGCAAAGCAAATCGAATCTTGAGAGAGAGAGAGAGAGAGATAGAGAGAGAGAAAGAGAAAGAGACTGAGAGAGAGAGAAATGATGATTTGATGTCTTGTACAGTGGGAAACAGCTCCCGCGCTGTTCGCGCGCTCCTCAACACCAGAGCTCCTTTTCTCATAAGTCGCAGTTCCATCACTCTTTGTATCTCTCTCCCTCTCCGTCGCTGTCGCTATCATCACACGTCACAGTACAGATACGTTCGTCAGCACTGTAACATTTCCTCTTTCTTTAAATGTTTCCGAAGCTTTGCACTAACGAAGACTCGACAGACCTGCCTCACTCCCATACTCTGACATCGAATTTCATTCTTTTCCTCCACGTGGCACTTTTACACCTCTCCATATAATTAAAATTAACCATTTTAAATTAAACCAATAAAAACTACCTTTTTATTATACAAAAATGTACCATAACAAGTCGCTTTCAAAATTTTTCATTATTTACTGTCAATATGCATGTGCACTGTTTTTATCCGTATGAAACAGAAAGACTCGAGAGGTTGTTCGGTAGGCGTACGATGCCGATCAAAAGAGGTCAGCAATTTTTTTTTTTAACAAAATTTAATGTTTCCAATAAAATAAAAATTTGTTATCATGACATTCATCGAAGAAATTTATAAACTGTACGTAACTACTTTAATTTTACACAATTTATTAATTAAATGATACGTTACAACTAGCTTTTCATTAAGGTAACAGCGGCTAAAATTAATTCAAAGAAATAATAAAGGTATAAAACATGACCAAGAATCCTGAAACACACAAAAAAAAAAAAAGGAAAAAGAAAAAAAAAGAAGAGAAAACAGATGCCCGGATTATTTACATGACTATCATTATTCAAAAGAAAAGAGATTCTACTATCATGAATAGAAACACACTAAAGGAAATATATACGTCATAACAATGATTCCATGTTGATTAGAATGAAACTTGTTCTCCGATTCTCAAAGAAAAAATTGGTAGACAACCAAACAATTTATCGCCATTGCTCCACACCCAAAGGTTCTTCCAATGACATTTGCTTTAGCATCAAACTTAGATATTTCAAAACATTTGAACTAGCATTCAACTAGTCGTACGAAACCTAAATCATCCAAAAACCTCCAAGAAAAGCTTAGAATAATCGAAGGCCGAAAAGTAAACATTATAGATTTGATAATCCATGCATTAGGTAAGCCTGCTTCATTCCTAACCGGACTGATTCAGGGATAGAATGGAAACAATTAAAAGATAGATTTGCTCTAACAATTTTATTCACATTAATATCCAGTTTATGTAAAAAATTATACATGTTATTACAAACTCAAATATGATCACATTAAGATAATAAATATTTATTGATCAGTCAGTAGCTTGTATATAAATATAAGAGACAGACTCATTCTCATTCTGTTATAAAATAGAGAATAGATAAAATACATATAACAGAGTAACATAACAGGGCAAAACAGAAATATATTGAACTGACTACTATTTCTAATAGTCCCTCCTCAAGATGGACTGTATATTTCAAGTACAACCATCTTGGACATTAAAGAAGATAATGAAGGAAACACTAATGGCTTGGTGAACATGTCAGCTAGTTGATTTGATGATCAAACATGTAACAATTTGATGACACAATCCACAATTTTATCATGAACAAAATGACAATTGATCAATGTGTTTAGCGCATTCATGAAATGAAGAATTTGAAGCAATGTGAAAAGTAGCTTGATTATCACAAAAAAAAAAATGAGAGTTGGAGATGGAACTAAAACACCAAAATCATGCAATAGCTATTGAATCCATATCAGTTCACTTGGTGTAGCAGCCAAAGCTCGATATTTTGCTTAAGCTAATGATCATAATACAATTGTCTACTTCTTTGATTTTCAAGAGATTAATGAATCTCCAAGAAAACATAAAAACTAGAAATGGACTTGCAAGTATCTATACAAGAAGCCCAATAAGCATCAAAATATGCCCGTAACTGCTGAGACGAACATGAGGAAAACAAAATTCCATGACCAGGTGAAGCCTTGAGAAACCATAAGACATTATAAGAAGCATGTAGGTGAGGCAATCAAGGCTTAGATACAAATGAACTTAATTTGTGGACAACAAAAGTGATATCTGGCCTCGATAAAGTGAGATATAACAATCTCCTAACTAAACAACGATATTGAGAACTATCTGTAAGCAAGTTACCATCATCAGTAGATAATTTTATCTTTGGATCCATTGGTACCTTAGTTGGTTTACAACTAGAAGACTACATTCTTCATGAAGTTATAATGTATAATGTCGTTGAGAAAGAACAATGCCTTTAGTTGATCTGGCTTTTTCAATACCAAGAAAGTACTTCAACAAGCCAAGATCTTTTAGTTCAAACTGAGATTTGAAAAAATCCTTTAGTGATGCAATAATAGCTGAAGAAGAACTTGTGATAACAATATTTAGACTAACAGGGCAAAAAAATCTGAACCAAAACCCTTTGTAAACAAAGTGTAATCAGCTTTAGATTGTGTAAAAAACCAAAAGCTAATGGATAATGAGTTTACTTCGAATACCATTGCCTTGACACCTGTTTGAGACCATAGATGGACTTATGTAACTTGTATACCAGTTTTGCGGAAGATCGATATATACTTCTTTATATAAATTACCATATAGAAAAGCAATGTTTATATCTAATTGTACCAGGTGCTAGGTTTGAGATGCATCCATGGCAAGTATATTTGAGCCACAGGTGAGAAGGTGTCTAAAAATCAATCCCTTCTTGTTGAGTATATCCCTTAGCAACCAAGCGTACTTTGTATCTCTCTATGGAGCCACTGACATTATACTTTATCTTGTAAACCCATTTACATCCAATGGAAGTTTTACCATGTGACAATGATACAATAGACTATTTTATATTTTGCTCCAATGCAGATGATTCTACTACCATAGCACCATGCCACTTGGATGAAGAAACAACTTCATGATAAAATGCAGGTTCAAAGTTGGATGATGTAATGAATTATATGAGATAAAGTTTGACAAAGAATATTGAGATTAGATTCATTCATAATAGTATGAGTGAATAGGTTGCAATGAAAGTCTTTCAAATATGATGGTATTGTTTTCGCCGAGATGAACGACGTAAGGGAGTAGCAACATTATCATAATGTTGGTTATCAGAAGATGGCAATGGACAAGAATCAGTGACATGTTGATCAAGAACATGGTCAAGAGTTGTAGGTGTAGGCATTAAAAAAATCAGAAGATGGAGTAAGAAGAACAACATTTGGAATTGGGTCTGGAATTGAATTAGATGGATGTAAAAAGTAAAAAGGAAAAGTGAGTTCATGGAATACAATATCTCTTGATATAAACACAGTCATTATCTTTATATCAAGTAACTTGTATCCTTTGACACCAACCAAAAACATGAATAAAAGAAAAGTCAAAAGGTTGTTTAAATAACATCTCATAAGGAGATTTGTTATTTAAGAGAGTAGGTGGAAATCTATTGATAATAAAGGTGTTTGTCATCACACACTCATTCCAGTATTATAATGGTATTTTGCATTGAAAGAATAAAGATCCAGATACATTCAATAGATGTTATTGTTTTCTTTCCGCAACAGAGTTTTTTTGAGGTCTTTCAACACAAGAAAATTGGTGTAAAACACCATGGTCAGCCAGAAATTGTTCTAATGCTAATTTTGTAGCATTATTGGTACGAATGCTTTTAATAGATCATTAAAACTGTGTTGAAATCAACGCAAAAAATTTTTGAAGAGTATTTGTAGCCTTAGATTTGTATTTCATAAAATACACCCAAGTAAATATAGAATGATCATCAACTATAGTAAGAAAATAACAAGCACTTGTGTGTGATCGAACATGATATGGCCCCCAAACATTACAATAAATAAGATCAAATGGTGAACTAGACAAAAGATTGTGAGAAACAAATAACATATTGAACAAGAGTTATTACAAATCAAAGAATTACAATTCCAAGTTTTGTGGAGAGAATACAAGCATTGATCAGATAAATGGCCAACA
>JAJIYU010011080.1:0-15560 GCA_030144865.1 Tinospora cordifolia
ATGGCCGAGACTCAGCTCAGTGTCTCGGCCAACATGGCCGAGACACAAGCTAGACTCTTGGCCGACCAGGGTCGAGACCAAATCCGACAAATATGTCGTCTCCGCTCATGATTCTTACACCAAATCGAAGCTTGCATTGTCTACACTATGAAAAAAATAACTTTTAAAGGAAAATAAGTTACGAATCTTACTAGATCTGTGTTTTTTCTTTGAAGATTTGTTGAAATCCGGCGAAGAGATTTGTTCCTCAAAACCACGAATTTGGCGTCGAAACAGCTATAAAACAACTCTTGGATGCCTGTATAATGGATTTCTGTAAGTTTTCCGCACTAAAATGATGGTTTTTAATAAAAAAAATCGGTGGTTTCCGTTGACAGTTGTGGGGTGCCGGTGATGGTGGTGAGGGGTGAAGATAATTAATGCTTTGTTTAGGTTAGTTAGATATTAAGTCTAGGTAGTTTAGGGTTTTATAAAAATATGGGGTGAATATATCAATATTTATAAGTAAAAGGGGTGAACTAAAAAATTGGGGTGAACAAAACCAATTTCGGGGTGGTTTTAGCAGCTCTCTAACTATATCCTAATTTTTTTCTTGTGCACGTATTATCACTAACACCATCACCTCTTCAAGTGCGACCAACAAACGTCATATCTCTACCCTCAACAAGCCAGCAACCTTAGTAATCAAGACCTCACTTTTCATCCACAGTTATTTTCCCTTTCATTCTAAACGTTTCCTTCTTCTTGTTCTTCTTCTTCTTCTTTAAGAAAAATCCATCAAGGCCCAATTCATTTTCATTTCCTTTCATAATACTCAATCATCAAACCATAACCATTATCACACTATTAGTAAGGACGCCCAAAACTTTGCTTTTCTTGAATGCCCAAAACAATTACTTCAAGAACACCACATGTATATTTAAATCATGATGCTATCTTCTCCAATTTTCTGGACATTTATCTTTTACCTCATTACCTACTTTCTTTCTTGCAAATCGGAAAAGAAAAATCCATTGGAGTTGCCAAAACGTCATTTTAAGTGTAGTTAAGATATCTTTGTAGCAAGGATTCTAGTATGCAATGAGAATTTTTTGCGTAGGTATAACAATCTCATTCCTTTCTTCTTTCCGTTATTTTTTTTCCCAAAAATAATATGTATATTAGAATGTTAGGAAATAAATAAGATCTGGTGGAAAATATGATTTCATGGGTTTTTCATGAAAAATTTTCAAGCATGCATATAAGCATGGAATGCATAGATTCCCACATGTTGAGTATGAAATAATTATTGGTGAAAGGAGTGCATCAAATTTTGCATATTTACTCAATAAAACAACAAGATGGGTTGATGGAAATTGGATAATTAGTTGTGTACTTAGGCTGTGTTAAGATATTGAATAATAAGTTACATAATATATATGTATAAAGCAGAAGAACATAAGCCATGAATGATGTGATATATGTAGCAAATCTCATGACTAAAGGGTTAATGGTATTAAGATTCATTTTATATAGTTAGGAAGTTATATATATAAAAAAAAATCTCATACGTTGACCACGAGAATACGACCATATTGCATAAAAAGTGCACTAAAGGTAGTAAATAATATACTGATTTGTATAAAATATCTTGAAATAAAAATTTTGATAAATTAAAACTTAAAAACCTTAAAATTCATCATACAATACAAAAATAGTAACTTTACATGTTATAGATTGTGATTACAAAGTATCAAATTTTTAGTGCAAAAATCAAAGATATTGGAATACTACTAACAATGTAAAGATGAGTGCCATTACTCTTGTACCTTATTTTAGTTTTACATATTAAACTTGATTAATGTTTATTTGGATTGAATATTTAAGAGAATGTTCATCTGTTTAGGCTAAATGTTTGGATTATATGACTTTTATGTGTATACTATCTATATTGGGAAGCATGTTGACTAATACAGTATGACACTTTGGTATAATTGATTGAATGTTTATTATAATATTTTATATGATTTTGCTAATGCAGTCATGTGATTTTGGGCATACCAAACTTAAAAAGTTTTGGATGTTACGCTAAATAAACATGATTAAAAGTTAAACCACATACCAACATAGTGGATCGATAGTCATTCATCGCAAGTGTTCCCTAAAGATATGGGTTAGTCCCAAGTACGGATGATGGGAATGATAAGTGTGTTCCTAATTTTCTTATAGATTAGCGTATGTTGCTACTCTCTAATAGATATTTTGATAAGATGGGAGCAACAGGGCATTTTGGCCTAAATGACAACTAAAAAATAATTGAATGTTTAAATCATATAATATTTGATAAATGTTTGCATGTTTGATATTTTGACCTAAATAATGGATGTGATGTATAACGTATGATTCACTGGGTTCTTAAAGCTTGCTCAAATTCTTCATATTTAGGTAATCAATAAGAGTAATCATGCTGACAAGTATGTACAGAGAATCCTTTAGTAGTAGACATCATACACAAGGTCACCTTAAGAATAAAATTTACTTATTGTCTATAGTTGAGGCACATGCGCCTAGATAATAATTCATTATATCATTATTTGCTTTATTGTTTGGAACAATGATAGAGGCCAAACTTTATTTTGTTTTCATTAATGTTAGTAGATTTTTGAGTTAAAGTCTTGATGTGGATTTTTAAATTACAATGTTAAATTGAACTAGTGTATCATCCAAAGTTATAATTATTAATCTTTTATTTAATTAATAATTTATATGAGTTAGTGGGATGTAACTTGTTATGTCCAAAAGAATATGGGAATTGATTAGTAATGTCTAGATTCCCGATTGTGACATGTGAACGAATGAAAAGAAATGTATTTGTTTGAATCAATATTCAATTTTGACTTTGCACAAATACACTCTAACACATTGACACGAGGAAGATCATTACACCTGTAATACCCCAAAATTTGTACAAAAACTTGATAAGTAAAAAAATTAAATAAAATCGTTTGAGTGAAATAACCTTTGGAAGTACATGAAAATTATGATGCAAAAGAAGTACAAGTCGATATACAAAAAGATTAGCAAAACGGAACAAAACATAAACAATTTTCATAATTGATGCTCTAGTTACTGCGGTAGTGAATTCCCTACAATGTTAATGCATCATTTTGCCCAAAAAATAAAATAGAGATAGGGTGCACTAGTTCTCGGAATAGTACTTTCCCTACTGTGTTAATGCATGTAATTCATGCGTGAAAACAATTTTTGGACAGTTTCCAAATGATTGTGAGAAACTTCTAACTAGTTGGCAACGTCTAAAAACACGACTTGTTATTATTTGTGCGTGGGAAACAAGTAAAACCAAAAATTAGAAAGGTTCTATAATTAAAACAACCCAAAACTTTTCAAGACTTGTCAATCCAAACTCTATATAAACCCAAGCTTGAACACTCATTCTCATCACTCAAACAAGTGCAAATCACTTCTCTTCGTACTCTCCTAGCCTTCTTCTTAGCATTCTTTTCGTTCTCTAGTTGTTTTATACAACAATTTGCATAGTAGGAAGAATGAAGAATAGAGTTCTTCACAAAACCTATTGTTGGACGATTATCTTGATTAACCAGAGAATTTGAAGGATCAATAGAGGTATAATGATCTTATCTCAGTCCCTAATACATGTTTTTAGTCTAGAAGTCAAAGTAGTAGGATGTCAAACTCATAGGAGAACACAGATTGAGTAGAACATACCCAGAAATTCACTTTTCATGTAGACTACTGCAGTATTGATCATGGTTACTACGATGGTATCATCGTTTCACTCGTTTCCGAGAAAATCCATACTGACTATCGCGATAGCCTACTGCTATAATGTGTCGAAATCCTACAAACACCTACTGGTCACCGCGGTACCCTACCATGGTAATGACCTTACAACCCCGTTTACCATTTACGTATTCTGGTTATCGCGGTAATGCCTGTTCCTACCGCACTACACAAACCCAATACCATACTTAGGCTCATATAGGGTGATACCATACTTAGGAAAATGATTTACAATGCTAAGAATTCAAGATTTCAAGTGTGTTTCGTGATTTTCCTTAGCACAATGATTTAGAACAACGCCGCAACTAATTTTCCTTCTTGTTGGGGTTGTTCTTCACGAATCTAGGCTTTGAGAACCAATAGCGAAGGGTTTGAACTAATAGAAATCAATCTAAAATAGCAAGAAAGGGAAGAAAATTCGATTGTTGGCGACTAATATCAGTTCTTGGGATTACAATGACGATTAGAGTTTTTTGGCACACTGTTTATACTTATATAATTCATGTATTATCGCAGTAACTCGAATGATTACCGCGATAACCAAAACTAGTAATCGATAACCAAAACCCTAGTTTTTCTAAGTTTTAGTCGGATGACCACGGTAATCACACGAATGACCGCAATAACCAGAATGTTGTGATTTAATTTTTTTTTTTGGGTTTCAGTCTAATTACCATGGTAATCACATGAATGACCGCGATAACCAGTAGATGGTTACTATGCAAAATTTCGTTCTTCGCTCTGGTTTGCCAATTCTTTTGTATATTAATTAAACATCTCTTAAACCATATTTTCATGAATTTTTTAAGGTTTATTGTGCTTAAATTAATTTTATTTAAATTTACCAAAATTTTTATAAAATTTTGGGAATATTACATCATAGATGAGGGAGTTGCTGACTTGAGTTAGAGATTGTGCCTCTAATTGATATGGTGAAACAAACGAGCATAGATTTTAGCCTAATTGCTAGATCTCACTCATTGGTGAGCTCATCGCCTGTTTAATGTGAGCGTGTAACTTTAGCATATTTGTTTCATTGGACATGTTGCATAATGCATTTTTTAGCCTTGTGGGTTCAGTTTGATACCTTGTGGGTTCCTTTGAATTGAAGGACAATTGCAATATGGAGTCAATTTCTCCTTAATAACTTGTTAAGGTTGATATTATGACAGTTTAGTTAGCTAGAGCTCTAGCTTGTGTGACAAATGTCCCACACTTCTGATGTCCATTCAATCAAGTAAAACTTGGTCCAACAGAGGGTAAAAGTTTATTACACCATGAGATTGGAGTTTAGTTAGTTCCAAAGGTTATGGTCTTTTGATTGCTACAAAAACGTTTTCAAAGTGTTCTTTGTTCATTTTAACTAAAACTTCTAGTAGGAGGGTACCAAAATTACTAAGGCATGAGATTTGGATTATGTTCGGTATATATATGTGTGTACATGTATATTAAAGGGGTTGCTTATGATATTTGAACTTGTTCAAGTATTGTAGGAGAAACTGGTGGATTACTCCTGATTGTTTTCCTCAAACATGTTTACAAAGTCTATTCACTTTATTTTAAGCATTATGGTTGAGGAGTTAAAAACTCAATGTTATATAAGATTTTGATTTTACTAGTTTTGAGGGATTTTTAGTGACACTTATACTTGCTAGTGTCAGGTTGAAAAAAAACTTGGTTAATGGCTGCTAGTTGCATTAAAAGTATGTTTTCTAAGTTTATTTGGTTCATTTTAATAAAAAAAACTTTTGGTTGAACGGTAGAAACTCATTAGGGCATGAGATCACACTTCCATTAGTTCCAATGTCATCTTCTAAAGACTATATGTAGACTTACTTAAATTGTTGGATAGAAAAAGGTTGATTTCTCAGTAGCGATTTATTCATTATATATATACAAAGAAACAATTTATTTTACAAAAATGTGTTTTTAATGTTAAAAAAGAGACTATCATGTGTTAAGTGGAATTTTAATGTTGTAAAAATATCTTCAATGCAAATGTAAATTAGAAAGAATGTCTATGTCACATAAGACTAAATATATACGAAATAAAAAATGCATTTGTAATATAAATGCAAACTTAAATATGAAACTAATGTAATAAAAATACATTTAGATATTATCAATATGTAGACGATCATGGCGACGACAATGTTAGCAAAATAAAAATAATACAAAAGCTAATAATTCAAAAATAAAAATAATTTATGCTCATATTAAATATTAATTTTTTAACTTCAATGTTAATTAAGTATAATTATATACCACATAGGATTCCTATTAATGATTTCATACTTTATTTTATTAATTTACATTTAGATTTGCACAAGAGATGCCCTTGCATAGTCTAAATTAATTAATTAGGTCATCCACATTAGAAGCCCTTATGAAAGGAGTTTCTCTTGATTATCCAAAATAACTAAAATTAATTCAAAAATATCTAATTTTGTAAAGTTATACCTTATAGACCCACTTTTGCTACAATATACGCCATGTGAAAAATAAATTTTAATTTGAAGATTTTGTTACATCCACATAATCACGAAGATAGTTGCAATAAACGATTTTCAAGAAAGCGTCTTTTGTAAAGACAGTTTCCTTGCAAATAGAAAGCGTATTTACAGAAGATGTTTTCTATTGAAAGCCCTTCTCCAAGGTATACAAAAGATGTTTTTCGTGCGAAAGCCCTTCTCCAAGGTATACAAAAGATGTTTTTCGTGCGAAATCCCTTGTTTAAGGTAAGCGTCTATTCAAAAGACGCTTTCCTTACTTGTAGCACTCACTTTCATTGCTTCGAATACACACTTCTAACAGGATCTAATCCTGAGAAATTCATTTTTGAAGAGAGGAAATGAGATCCATTTAAAATACTTCCACTTTGCTCCTTGGCCACACAAAGTGATTATAATTCACTTAGCCTACCATAATATACAATAATTGTAGAATAATTAAAGAAAACCATTTTTCCCCTTACAAACACCATGTAACCATTTGTATCCGAATTGGAACACATCAAGAGTCAATACACATCTCTCTCACAATTATTATTTTGTTTTTATCAAGGAAAAAGACATATAAACTGAGAATGTACACAAAACCCAATAAATTAACCCTCAAAAATTTAAAAAAAAATCTCCATGAAACTACTAAGAGAGGTTCTTAATTTCCACTTTCTTCCTCAAGAATCGCAAATGCTAGAAGGAATATGTGACTAGCTACATCAATACATGTAACACCCTGGCTCTCGGACCTATCACATACATCATAGGCGATGTGGTTGTCTTGTAACTTAAGACGTAATTTCCCTCGTGTGTAGTCACTCATGTTTTCTATTCGAGAACCGTGGATATTACTTTTTTTTACATCATCTATCACATCTATTAGTTGCACCATACCATATCTCAAAGTACAAAATAAAATATAAATATAATTGCTTCGAAAGGGAATGTTAATAACCTTGGGATCACACAATAACTGAAACGCATTAATTTATGATCAGAGTTATGAACAATTTTGTAGGCCCTATAGCCAACTTTTGATAAGACAAATATTGTCTGGCTTAATGACCGACATCTAACAATATTAAATATGGTGGGTCACATGCTCTACAATTGAAAATAGCAAATAAAATTCATTTTTGAATATCCTCATACTATGAGGCACACTACCACTGATGTCTACATTCATTTGCCAGAAGCAACATCTTCGATAGTTACATGAAAAAGAGTAAGTGAGGTGAGCTCAAGAGCCTAGTGGATCATACACAGTACATCCCTAACATTATTTAAATCAAACACTTATCATTCATTAGGTGTTTCAAACATTTAGTTATCAATAGTCGTTAATTAGACCGAAGGGTCTAACCCTAGTGTTCTCTCATCATCATCATATAAAAAAAAACAAGGAAACAACACTATATGTCAGATTCCAATGGGATAGGGGCACACGCATCACCTAACTGAGGAACTAAGGTCACACCCATCGCTCTATCACTAAAGAACTAGGGTCACACCCATAGTTTTATCATAGAAAACTAGGGGCAAACCCATCGTTCCTTATTGCAAGAACACCTACAGTGATTCCCCATGGACCACTGCGACAACGGTATGTGGTTCAACTCTAAATTTATTTTTGCTTGTATATTAATAAATATTTCATTATGTATAAAATATCATTGTATAATAACGTAATCATGTTGATCATTTTCTAAAGCATAAATATGGCAACAATAATTTCATAAAAGTATAAAAGCATGTAAACACCGAACATGGATATATAACTTATGTTAATCTAGCATTCATATATTCATGTCATTCACTAATCATTTAATCTACATCCTAGTATGTTTTTAGACATTCAAATAATGTAAACATCACATATTCAACATTAAAATTCAAATAATACTGGGGAGTAAGGTAATCACTTCCACCTCAATAGTAGATTTTCCTGAATCATTGCATTGTTATTCTAACTTGGTTCGAGTCTTCGACTATTAGTCTTCAAAATCTACATTTTGAAAACGTGATTTAATAATTGTCCATGAACAATACCTTTGTACAATACTGTATATATGAACAATATCGTATATATGAACACTACGTGTCTGTGAATAATGAATGTGAACACTGCTAAATAGTAATAGTGAACAATACCGTACTTGTGAATAGTAGGCAACATATACGTAAACAGTAATACGTACTAACATAGATAAAAGACATTTCCAATCTTAAATAGAAACTTAAAAAAAGTTATTATACCTGCTTTGATTTGTAAAACCCTTCAGTTGCTCTAAAAAGTGCCCAGAAGTGGATCTTCACTACTGCTATGCAGAAACTGGGTTTTCCCTTCGTACTACTATATTTGTTGTCTAGAGCAATCAATCTTTCTTGTTGGAATAAATTTTCAGAATGAGGGGGAGGGTTTTTATAGATTTTTTTGGCACAAAACGACGAAAATGAACATAGTGAACAATGTGCTACTGTATCTACAGTGCTCGCTGAAAACATTTTTGTCTGTCGATAAAACAGTACATGCTACAGTACCGTATTTTTGAATAATAATTTTTTTTACTCAAATTTCGGGTATTATAATACCTGTGGCAATGAACATCTTTACGCGGTTTTTACCATACAAGTGTATGCCATCAATTTGGATTATGGGCCTACAATGTTTAAACCCCTCCATTGAAGCACCAAATGCCCAAAAACATAGATAAAAAACTATTTCACCAACATTCTCAGTATATTCTTCATAATGATGCAATCCTGCAATGATGTCAGGATTAATAGCATTCATCATATCTATCCTCCCAGGAAGCAAATTATATGAGTCTTCCCAATCACCAAGATTTTTTCAATCACTTTTCTTTTTGTTCTCCACACTCTTCTATAAGGGACATCGTACTTATATTTGTTGTTAATGATTTTATGAAGTACCCCTATAGAAACTAAAGGATCCCCCTTTATGATAGAAAAAACATCATAAAATATTAGTGATGAATCTAGTTGTCGATGTTCTTGTAACATTCGAGGAAAGACACACGTGTGAGTTTCATGATACTTCGTGATCTCAAACATTTTTGTTCTCTTAAGCTTCGTAACTCTTAGCCTCCACAAATGTAATACTCCAGAACTTTGCGAGAGTGTCACGTCGCGAGCAAATAATTGGATAAATAAAAGAAAACATTCTTTAGTAAATAAATAGCGAAAAATAAAAATAAAAAATAACAATTATTAAACATATGCTTAGAAATCGTGGCTTGGAAAATGAATGAAAATTTTGCGATGGATGTGAATGTGACGATAAAAGAATTATGAAATAAATTAATCACGAGAGAAAAAAATGATAATAATAATAACAAAATAAAATGGTATTATTAATACACGAACTTATAATAAGGTCTACATATATAAAATTTAAATGAACAAGGAGTTAGATTATAAACAACTGAATATAAATATATATAGTAAAGCTTAATGTGAGTGAAAAAAAAAAAAAAAACACAGATACATGTATATAATTGGAAGTTTAAGGAAACGGGTGGAAGACTGTAGAGGGGGTCTGTTTGGCTTACAAGGGAAGCTGTCCAGTGGTTTGCTGATATAATAAACCAAGAAGGAAAACTGGAGCAAGATGGAAAACAGAGGAATGAGAGAGAGGGGAGAGAACTGTGATTGCTGCTGCCGTTGCAGCTGGTGATCTACCGCTGTTACTGAGTGAAAAGGAAGAAGAGCCGAAGAGGAACCTGCTAGGCAGCAAGGCTGGGAGCAGAAGCTACTGCATGGCACCACGAACACAGAGAGAGAACCAAGGAACGTAGCAGCAATTTTTTTTGGTCCAATTGCCGGTTCGTGGCTGTCAAAACAGAGAGCGTGATTTGGAGATGAAACGGTGTGAATGTGTTGCTGCAAATTGACCGTAAGGATGGTGGACTTTGTTTGGAACAAGAAGGAATCGAAGCTGGAAATAAGAAGAAGAAAGTGGAGAATTAGCTGCAACCGGAGAAGCTGGACTATGAGCTAAAGCTTCTGATTTTTTTTTGAAACTCAATTGGAGAGGATGAACGAAATAGCAGAAGAGAGAAGTTGGACCAGCAACTATACACGTTGCTGCTGTCTCTGTTATCGGACGAACAAGAAAGAAGAGTGTTCGGCGTGGAAAGAAATGAAGAAGAAGGACCATGGCTGTTGTTGTAGAATGAAGAAGTAGGCCCTGCAGGGACGACAAACAAAAAACAGAGGATGAGCTGGAACGTGGGATCAATCTGAGAAACCAGAATTCGAACTCAAAATTATGGTGCTCTCAATGGAAGAACAGAGCACGAACAAGATTGAAATGGCTGAAAGTGATTGCGAAAATCTCTGGGCTGGGTTGGGTTGCCTGGCCGTGCATCACCGCAGGGGAATAGAGGAAGCTTGCTGCTGCTGCTCACGTGTTGCTACAAACCGTGAAGAAGAAGGCCATGCAGGGGGCGATGGCTGGGAATGAAGAATGGCAGCTGCTGCTGCTGTTAAGTAAAGAAGAAGAACCAGAGCCATGTTACTCTGTTTTGCATGGCTGCTGCCGTTGCTGACCAGCTACCGAACAGGGGTCTGCTGCAACCTGGTTTCTACATTTGGAACCAGAAAACAGAGGAGCCGGTCAAGCCTTTAACTTAATTTTTGTGGTGCTCTCAACGGAAGAGAGGAACTCCACTTGTTTGAGTTGCAGAATGGTCTGAATTGCAGATCATTCAGTATTGGTAAGCTCATCTTCTTGGTTCGGCCAATTGTTAGAAAACAGGGGGATTGAAAGGGAAATACCTTGGTTAGAATTTTTCTTCTCTGGTTTGTGTTGAGCTGGAGCACGGTTAGCTTTATTTTGAGTTACAGCTTGTCCAATAAAAGCCAGCAAGAGCACTTTGAGTTTGGTGAACTTAGTTCTTGGTTCAGTTGGCTGCTGGAAACGGAACTGAAGGACAATAAAGATACTTTGTGTTGATTTGAATTGGTGTGGATAGAATACATGTTGTCCGTGAAACATGAATTGCACGTTGCTGGAAATTCGTGTGTTGTTGCAAAGTAAATGAGCTCAAGAGACACTGATTTTGTGTGTGTTGGATTTCTGGGCTTGAGACCGTGAGCTAGCTTTATCTTGTGTGGCTTATCATGAGGAAGGTGAAGAAGACCTGCTGTGAGATTACACTTGGTGAGGTGTTTACAATTGAGAAAGGGTGATGCTTATCTATTCAACTCTAAAATTTTGGTTAGCCATCATGAGGAATAGGATTGTTATTATTCTGTTCGCTGTTATTTGGTGTGAGTATGAACTAAACCTGTATGGAAAGGAAATGGACATTACTGGAATTGGGGGCAATAATGTGATCTCGCCGCCGTCGTATTCCCGTGAAGAAAGAAAGAACAACAGTCTTTTGCATGAAGAAGATGACGTAAGGTAAAGTATAAATTTAAATTTTGTTTTAAATTATAAATTTTAGTTTGTGATTTGTTTTAATTAAATTGAGATGCAAAAACAAAATGGAATTAGGAGTTAAAAACTTTATTAAATATTTAGTGAAAATATTATTTTGTTGTTAGTGGATTTGGAATAGACATTGGAACATGGATATTGAAGTATATGAACGTATAGGAATTCGGAGTTGCGAATAAAAACTCGAAACGCTGGAATTAAACATAGGTCATTTAGAAGTCTTATTTTGTTCGTAATTAAATTAATTACGATATTAATAAATTATAAAAAAATCTTGAAGATTTTATTTATTGTTAAATTTCAGATTTGACAATGCGATAGTGTCCGATTATTCAAAGGGAGGCAAGGTCGCCCTGAGGAATGACGAAAACCAGGTGGGCGTGACTTCTTTGCTTATTTGTATTATACGGATTTAAGATTAAAAGCATTTGGTTAGATAGTTCTAGGATTATTAGAATTTGGTTATAAAATTGATTGAACTTGTTTGGCGTGCTTGGATGACGGCGTAATTATTTATTTATATTGTGTCGTGTTTATTTAAAGCATGCATTAATAGGGAATCATGCATTTAGATTTCATTATTTACTCATGTGAATAGTCTGTATTATTTGATTTATTTTTCATGATATATATGATGGTTGGTATGATTGGAATTGTTTGTAAAACTAAAATAAGACGATGGTTTACTAAGAATACACGTACCGGTACGATTGACGAGCCTGAAGCGGATCGAGGTGGCATCTCTTATATGTCACCGCTTGAGATTGTCAAGCTACAAGGCAGATCGTAGGAATTTCCAACCAGAGCTGACTGTGACAGCTCGAAGTCTTTGGGAGATGGTACGATGTCATGGTAAGTACACTTTCTTAGGCTATGATGTGAGTGTTGATTGATTTTAGATGGTTATAGGAAAACCTCTGAGATTTGATTGGATCACAGGGAATACCGAGAGGCATCTCAACCCTCTTTCGATCTTAGAACCCGACTAAAACATATGAATGTTTGAACGCCTAATGTTTGAAAGTGTTTGTAATGTTTTGGATTGGGTTTGTATAATGCATGTGATGTGTAGGATTGATCCACTGAGCTTTCGAGCTCACTCCCATTTCTCTCTTTCAGGCACACACAGACTTAGAGTACTATAGCCCACGTCAGAAGACTCGCACTCTGATTGGACACCCCATGGGGAAGTCGTCCGGGATAGGTGACTTGGAGGTCATGTTTTATGTATTTTACTGGATTGTTTTAACGTATTTACATTGGTTTAACTTTGGTCGTTTTATATTTCAATGACTTTCCTTGTTTAACTATTTTGTCATGAATGAGTAGTATGAGTAGTTTTAAAGTATTTTCCGTTGCATTATTGAGGACTCATGTTAATAAAACCGGTGAATGTTTTGAGTAAATATTTAAATTCTTTTGTTTTATATGAGAAATTATCCGAGATTTACTTGAAAACAGATCGTTACAAAATTGATCTTGAAGAAAAAGATTTTGACAGAACGAAATTTTCAAGTAGTATCTTGATTTTCATTGGGTGACGATCTACACGTGAACAGAGGTCCAATTGAAAATTGGGGTGTTACAACAAGCAACTATCTTTCCACTTTTTGCACTTCACAGACCATGCATTGGGTTCTGAATTAACCACACTATATTTATGTTGTTGTGTTATGAAACATCTTTTTATAGTATATTGCAAGTCTTCTTTACTAAAAAATGTTAGTCCCTTGCAAAGGTCATGTGACTCAGACCAACCCATAGCTACATTCTCATGATCGTCTGACATTGGTGTCGTTGCTTGACAATTAAGTTTCATGAAACTTGGTGATGGAGGTTCATACCCAATTGTGCCATGTTGAAGTGTACTCCTACAATGATGCAACATAGTATCACGTGATTCATCATCTTTCATACTTAATCCATAGCTATATGTTTATGACATAGGTGTTTGATGTGTGGACCCATCATTTTCTATCACTCGCATTAGTATATCCCTAAAATAAATATGATTAGATATCTCTTGAGTGTTATCATTATCACTATCTTCACTAACATCATCGCTGCTTTGTCTATTATTGTCATCATTGTCATCAGAATGTGGCTAATTGAATGGTAGAAGAGCTTAAGACCAAAGTCATAAACACAAAGCCATAAAAGTTAGCGTTTTGTCTTTTAAGCAATTATGTTTATTAATTTTTTTTTATTCTTTTGGAGTTTTTAAGTTTAATATGACTTTTGTTGAAAAGAGGGCGTAGTATATAGTCAAGTCGTTAGTATTTTAAAATTCCAACCAAGCATAATTTATTCTACTTAATTTAGAAAATTATATTTGAAAAAAAAAAGTTACCAAATTACGATTCTAAATAGAAAATGATTGGAAGTGTT
Source organism: Tinospora cordifolia (assembly GCA_030144865.1). Lineage (NCBI taxonomy): Eukaryota > Viridiplantae > Streptophyta > Magnoliopsida > Ranunculales > Menispermaceae > Tinospora > Tinospora cordifolia. The sequence goes on from JAJIYU010011080.1 coordinate 14,158, forward strand.
GCGACTCATTCGCAAGTGACGTCATGACTGGCACAGAATGCCTAAACATGTCAAAACTCTGACATGTCTGAAAATCATGTAAGCATTCCTAACCAAATCACCCAATTTTTTTTCTAAAAATTTTGACAGAGTCTCTTCTAAAAATATAACATTTCACACATTTTAAAACACCCGATAATCACATACAATACACAAAACCACATATTTTCCTTCATCCACATAACCATACATCCATAAAATTCATCATTTGTTCTGATAATACATTCAGAAGATAACACATTCATATTCATTTCCCAAAAGATTAATTTAACTAAGTTTTACACTTTTCACATTCTATTAATTCCAGAAACTCAATAACTATTTTACATCATCTTTCTTTTTCCTTTCCTGTCAGAACCAGGAGAAAATGATTGAGAGTGGAGTGAGCAAACAACAAGCTCAGTGAATAATCTAACTTATGGTATTATACAACCATCATATGTATAAAAATATGCGATGCAAAAATAAATTTAAATCACGTGCGAAATGAAGTAAACATAACATATATGCTTAATGTAATGTGTGAACATGCATTCGATTTCAATAACATGCACTCTTTTAAAACATCAGCCATCCCCCTCCTTCCAGATAACAGAGCGAATCTGCTCATCACCGTGCAAATGAGGAGTCCACCAGACCTCTAGTTATCCAATTATCTACTCATTTCTATCTCGTTCATCTCATGCTAGGAATGCACCAACCAAGATTACCACAACGGTCAATCCTGTGAGTCTGTTCTCAGATACTATAACCAATAAAAATGCTGTCATGTCAATAACTTACTTAGGTACATCATTGACATGCTACAATGCATCAAAATCATTTCATGGAATTCAAATACGTATGAAATGCAATATATCTCATTTTATTTCATCAAAAGCAACAATTTAATTTAATATCAATGTCAGATATAATATCACAAATAAAGATTACTCACAATTACTGTCAAACCAATTTTTAATATCCAATAATAATTTAGTTCTACAGCACCAATCAAATCTTGCCATCACAAATTATTTTACATGCATCAAATCAAATTTAACTCATTTGAATTTATTGTAAAAATCATTTTTCACGTATTTATTACTTCTATTTGACCCAATATATTCGTTTAACTCCACCTATTGGTGCGCATTAGCTCGAATATGCTTAATAATCTTTAATATTACTTTTCTGCTCATATAAAATAATTCTATAACAGAAAATATCAGAATAAGCTTTTTAACTATATTTTTATTAAAATTTTCATTTTTAATAAATAACCCTATGGGTCAATCGCTCACCAAAATTTCAATTGATATCCAAAATTTATGAATTTGGTGTCGATGGGTACGTATTTTCATTCTCTACACTCCTATGGGTTT
>JAJIYU010011081.1:0-15578 GCA_030144865.1 Tinospora cordifolia
GCTGAGCTAATTGAGACGAGTTTGTGTGAATGGCTGGCCAAGAATAGGTGTATTCGAGGCGCCGCACTGGCAAATCTAGGGAACGCACGATAGGCCCGTGACACTTTGGCACATTTAATCCCAACCCATCAACCAGAACAGGCTCCAATGTCACTATCATCCAAGTGCTTAACACTATAGGATCAACAAATCATGTCTGACAGCTTGAAGCACTTGGTAATCATCTTGAGTGATTATAATCCCAAACCATCTTTCACTTGTAACTGATCACCTAAATGCAAAAAAATAGTAGCTAAAGAAAGAAGATTTATCTAATAAATCTCAAGAACCATGAATAAACTGTTTCTTCTTCTTCTTTCATATCTCCCTTTTATAAAAAGGTCACGGCCCAGTTCTTCTCATCAAATCATTAAAAAACTGAAATGGGTATGTGTAAAACCCATTCATATAGAAATTATGCTACTCACATTACATTTCAACCAAATAATACAAGCATATCAAACACTTCAAGGGATTAATTCGATTCAAACAATATATTATTTCAGTCATAATTTAGACCGAACGAAAATAACCTCTGTGCTCCAGATCTAGGGAGAGAGATCGATTATGAAACTCAAACCCATCTCTAGTGGGATCATTCTTGAAATCTGTTCCATTTTGATGTCAGTATTGACAGCCAGTTCCAATTCTACATAGAACACAGAAAGTCCCCCGTATCGGTACGTGGTTGAAATCTTATTTAATCTTATTTTTGTGTGCAAGAGCATAGTAAATAAATATTCCAACAGTATTTAAATACACCAACCATATAACATTCACATTCACAAACATTGACTTTTGATTTCTGATGTAGAAGATCGTACAAGACGCAACTACAGAGCATACTCTCTTGGTCATAAACAGTATATTGATGCATGATAAATAATAACTCTAATAGTATAATATTCATATTGACTTTTGATTTCTGATGTAAAAGATCCTAGAAGACGCAACTACAGAGCATACTCTCTTGGTCATAAACACTATATTGATGCATGATAAATAATATCTCTAATAGTATAATATTCATATTGACTTTTGATTTCTGATGTAAAAGATCCTAGAAGACGCAACTACAGAGCATAATCTCTTGGCCATAAACATTATAATAATTGAATGGCATAAATACAAAGGACAAGAATAAATTCAAACTAATAAAACAAGCAAGCATTATTTAAATCAAAATAATAAATTAAAAGAAAGGAAAAAAAAATTCACCTCAAGATTACTTCCTAACTTGTGTAGCACTTTGTTGCTACTACTTCACAAGCTATTTAGAATAGCTCAAGAAAAGAAGAACAAGGATTGAGCTTGCCAAAAAGGAGGCAAAGAGAGAGCAAGAGGAATTTCGAATCTTGCTTTGGGATGAATGAAATGGGTAGAGTCGGGAGGTTTATATAGAGTCATTTTTCAACTAGTTTTGTTTATTTTTCCAATGTGGGACTATCATTTTCTATATTTGAAATGGGTAGAGTATGGGGTTTATATAAAGTCATTTTTTAACTAGTTTTGTCTATCTTTCCAATGTAGGACTATCATTTTCTATATATGCATATCTTAATATCATACATGTATTCCAACTAATATATGCATATCTTAATATCATACTAAATACAATATTATATTCATGAATGCATTTCCTTTACACATATACTTTTCTATATATATTAATATCATACTAAATAAAATATTATTTTCATGAATGCATCTAATTAATACTTTATACACATACTTTTCTATATTAATATCATACTAAGTATATTATTCAAAATATTATTTTCTTATTTAAAAAGAGAAGAGTATATTTACCTAACATTTTTATATGTCTAATATTAATTAATGCATATCCCTAAATATTTCTATGCCAATTAATTAATTGCATATCAATGACAAATATATATATATATATATATATATATATGTATATGCACCAATAAAGTGTCACATACTTAGGTACTAATTAATATATATGCATGTGTCTATACCAATTAATCAATTAAATGACATATGCATATATATATATATATATACAGAAAATAGTTGCGGGATTACATAAGTTGATTTCACAACTTATGAGAAAGAATGAGAATGAACCGCACGTGGCCTCCGGCTCTCAGTGAGCGACCTGAGTTTGGCGTTTCCTGCCGAATGGGCACGCCATCTTCCGGCTTGGCCTCAATGACTCGTCTCCTAGGGAGAGAGAGAGATACCGGGAGTTGGGGTGTCATAGTGCCAGAACACAAACAGTAAACTTTTTAATGAAATAAAACGTTATATCTCACTTGGGTTGTCTAAAACGCCTCGTTTATGACGTATGCTTCAAAAGAAACTTCTTGAATCTTTTTGAGATGATCTCAGAATCTATTTTAATGGTGCAAGTAAACATGAGTCTCAAGGATTGTTGATGGGGATGTACGTAAGAAAAAGGAATGGGGAAACAAAGATTAATAGTCTAAGGTTTAGGTTTTTACCTTGTAGAATGGCTAAAAGGTGATTGATGGCACAAAATCTCAACTTTGGTTATGCTTCTTCTTGAGTTAAATTGTGGAACGATTTGGTTGAGAGAAGAAGGAAAGGAAGTTGACTTGGATAGCAGGGAGGAAAAGGGAATTGGTTGTTATTTATGAGAATGAGAAGGGAAGCGCCATTTTAGGTCTGGATAGGTTTAGGAGTTTGTGAAATGAGGCTGAGTGTATCTACGAATCCTTGTGGTGATGCATTTTAATATTTCATCCTAATCCAACCTCTTTATCATCTTATCTTCTTTTGAGCGTGGAAAAATATGGGTGGCATTTTGATTGATTAATTTTGGAACCAAATTTACATGTCTTCTCACTACATATAATGTTAACCCATCCTTTGTACATTTATTTATACATAATTCTTGTCATAACTATTTTTATTATAATTTCTCATTTTTATTTTATATTTTACGAACTAGATTTAAGATTAGTAAGTCTTTTAATGATTGATGGGAATTATTCAATATTTTTATTTTTTTTCAGACTATTACATTATATGCCAATGTGACTAACAATCCCATATTTGGGAGAGTCATCCACTTATCTAGTGGTGCTAGGGTTCATTACACTACAAGTATTCATAATCCCACGAATTCCCTTGATACATCCTACTATAATCATATAGTCTGTGTAATGATGTTAAGCTTCCTTTGTTGATCAACCCTAATTGTGCTCCACCCATTTACTCCCACTCCCATAGATTCAATAATTACATCGTAGCTGCAATGGTTATAAGACATAACATTGCAGGCCTCAACAATATATGGATGCCTAATATAAGGGAATTGATATATATAACCATGTGGCCGTAATTTTGAGCATATTTTTTGCACTTTTTTGATTGCGTACTTCTTTTGTTACACTATTTTGACTTTAAGGTTGTGCATAATGAAGAGGATTGTGACGATAATACGTGCTCAAACAATGAAGGATCTCCTTTCTTTGACTTGTCAGCTTTTTGTGGTGGCCACCCTTCTATCCTCTTCTTCTCGATGGGTGTTGTGAGAGTAGTGCTATTTGGTGAAATAATTTATCAAATCATTTGCACAATTTGAACCTTTTTTGATAAAGAACATGCTTTGAATTTCTTAATTAAAAGTGCAAAGTTAGCATCCAACCCAAGACCATAATCAACATCAACTACTTTTTATGATGTGAGAGTCAACTTCTTTCAATGCTTGTTTACTTCAGATAGTGGTATAGGCATGCTAGCTTGCCTATATTTTGTAAACTCGTGTTCACATGTCAAACTATTTGTAGCATGCATGATACATCCACAATTCATGTAAAAACCAACACCATCAACTTGACACCACTCTAACCATATTTTTTCTAATGCAATTATAGATAAAGCCTCGTAAATACATAATGTAGTGGCCTGGAAGTGATATTGAACAATATTGAAACTCTTCTCAAATGAAGCCTTTATTCATGTGTGCTACAGAACAACATATTGTTGACATGAACCCATAATGTCTCAAAATTGCTTTGCAAAAACCCTAGTGTTCTTTTTAGCTTCGCATGTGTACTCTCAACCCTATTTGTTGTAATGTAACCTAAGTGCATTAATTTGTATGTCTGTGCTTTAACAAATCTTTCTTCATGTTGTATCAACTATATTCCACTCACATAGTCAAATACACCACTATATTCTTTAAAGCACATGAAGAAAACCTTTTTCCAATGATTGTACTCTTCCATTGTGTCAAAAAATATCAACTCGTTTCACTTATTCAAGAATTCTTCAGACACACTATTCTTTAAAAAAAAAAGACTTTACAATTTGCAAGAACATTTTTATTATATGTCATGTACACAAGAAATTCACGGTAGTAGCAAAGGCATTTAAAATAACATTCATTAAGTCACACCCTTTATATGTGATAATTATCTTTAAAAAATGATACCCCTTGTCGACTCCTTAATTTTCTTGCCCACATATAATTCTCCTTGGTCTCCACCACCATGTACACAAAAGCCACTAAAAACGTTAACTTTGAGAATGTCGTACTACAATCTTAAACAATGGGTACCTACACTTGTTTTTTCTGTGTAACTAGGGTCCATGGAAAGCACCCTAGTAGATCAATAAAAACAAGATATACACTAAAGGTTTCATGCAATGTTTGTACCTTATTCACTTGTATACTTCAATGTACTTCTCAACTTCCAATTTATGTAGTAGTTGTTTGATTTAAGTCCTACCTGCATATTCAACTAACCTATACTTTTGCTTAGCATTATATATTGTCCATAATGGTTGTAATACCCCAAGAATTTTACTGAGTTTGATAAATCAAAAAAATTTAATGAAAATACTTCGAGTACAATAAACCTTGGGAAAATCCACAAAATCATGGGCAGAAGACGTTTGATCAATGTACAAGAGGATTGGCGAGTCAAGACGAAAAGTGAAACGTTGCATGAAATGAAACAACACAACATACACCGACTACTGCGATAGCCTACTGCAGTAGAGCAACAATGCCCATGGACTACCACGGTAGTGCGAGAAAACCCAAGAAAAACATTGTGATTTTGATTACCCTGGTAATGCATCAAGTTTCTACGATAATGTGTAATTATATAGTTAGAACAGTCTTTTGAGTTATTCTCACTGTAATCAGGCACCACAGCCCCAGAACCGAACCCAACCGCCTTTCAGTCGATTTTCTCCTCCTCCCTTAGGCATTCTAGATTGGTTTTGATCCACTTGACACTCCTGTTATTGCCTGCAAGCATCAATAGAATAGGAATGACATAATTTGTTGGGTGTTTGGACTGTGACGAGTTGCAAGAACTGTAATACAAACGAGCTAAGGCATTCTGTCTATGCTGAATACACTGCAAACGTATTTTCCATCACTGTCTAGCATTTTCTAAGGGCAGACTCACCGATTTGATGTAAAAGAACACTAAAAGCATTCTAGGCACCATTGGAGACAAAGGAAGGAAGAGAGGGATAGCGATAAGGTATAAAACTCTTCTTTCCTTTGAAATTCATGTTCTCAAATTTAAAGTTCAGTGTATTGAAGTTCCATGCACAAGAGGAAATGAGAAACGCATGATCAAAATGCAAATTTTGGAATTTACATGACTACCACAGTAATGATCATGGTAGTACACTATTTCTTATTGCATTACCACGGTAATGATCAAGCCTACAGCAGTAACAACACGAAAATATGCAAAGAACGCAAATTACCAAGGTAATACGATGAACCCTCATGGGATACCGTGGTGGCCTACCGCAGTAACATAAGTATGACTGCATTTTCGTGTTTCTATGCACAAACCTTGGTTATCGTGGTAATTCTTGACTCCATCATGATACATAGGAGAAAAATAGACCCATATATGTCTATAATGACCTTCGTACACACCATACACCACATAGGCTTGAGAATCATTGTATTATTGTTTAAAAAACACTACAATTGCTTCAACTTCTAAGAATCATAAAATTAAATCCTTAAAGGTTGAAGATATGTGAAGATTGGGATAACAAAGTGAGGCTTTAGAAGGAACCGAATAAGAAAACAGGTGGAGATGACTATTCTAAACTCTTTAGTATTATTTTGGTTTGAATATGAAATATGATTAAATGTTTATATGTATTGATTGTTTAGAAGCATGCCGGGGATGTGTATGATTGATCAATTGTCCTTTATGATAACATGTTGTACTATCCATGAATGTCATTATTGTTTGAAATATATGCCATGTATATCACGTGAAGAATAACATGACTGATGCGACTATAAGCATGATGTTCTATTGATTTATATCCATCATTTATTTATATTTGGATATGGGAATTGTGACCATGCTTGTGGTTGCTAATCAAAGACGATTAAGAGAGTTAACCACATACTAGCATGGTGATGCAGATACTGTTGCAGTAGTCTAACATCATTGTGGGTGTTCCCAACCCAAGACGAGTCTTGATGCTACTGTGGCAGTAGTTAGATAAGACTGAGAGTTGAGTAAGACTTCACTCCCTGGATTGATGGTCGAGTGAGACATCATTCTTAGGATAGGGTTTCAAATAGTTAACAGGCCTTCAGACGTTACTTCCGATATTCCAAACCTAATGGGGAATGCGGAGGAAGGTTTTTTCGGTCTTAACGTCAACCTAAAACAATGGTCGTTCTGTGGACCGCAGTCAGTAGTATTGTAGAAATGGTCGTTCTGTGGCCCGCGGTACACAGAAGAGTATGCTTCTGTTGTCCGCGGTCCATTGCAGCGTATGGATCATGGCATTCTGGTGACCGCGATACACAAAACAAGGTGTTCTGTGGACCGCGGTGCATAGACATTCTTACAACTGTTATGCTTTGTTGACTGTGGTCCACAGAATCATTGATTTTGTTACCGCGGTAACTAGTATAACGGTACCCCTTCTCAATTCTAAATGTCTAAAACCTATCTTTCCAACGAAATCCAAAAAAAACTTAATACATGAAAACAGTCACACAAGCATTCTTAAAAAAAATCCTAATTCAATAGTAGGTTGCCTCCCACTCAGCGTTATATTTAACGTCGTTAGCTCGACAAGGATACTGTGTTTCAATCACTGAGAACTGTCGTTTCAACAATCTGCTTTGGTCCTCCGTAGAATATCTTTAATCTCTGGTCATTCACTTTGAATCTGTGCCCATCTATCAAGTTCTGTACTTCCACTGCACCATATGGGAAAACTTGAGTGACTAGGAAAGGTCCCAACCATCGAGATTTCAGTTTTCCTGGAAATAACCGGAGTCTTGAATTAAATAGTAGCACTTGCTGTCCAAGTTTAAACTCCTTCTTCTCTATGAGCTGATCATGCCATTTCTTTGTTCTTTCTCTGTAAATGGTGTTGTTCTCAAATGCATCTCGACAAAACTCCTCGAGTTCAACAAGCTGCAACAACCGGTTCTCACCACAGGCTTTTGCATCGAAATTTAACTTCTTGATGGCCCAATAAGCTCTGTGCTCTAACTTACAAGGCAAGTGACATGATTTTCCATACAATAGCTGATATGGAGACCTGCCAATGGACATCTTAAATGTTGTCCTGTAAGCCCACAATACATCATCCAACTTCAAAGCCCAATCCTTACAGTTTGTGCCAACCGTCTTCTGTAATATTGCCTTGATTTCTCGATTAGACACTTCAGCTTGCCAGTTAGTTTGTGGATGATAAGGTAATGTCACCCTGTGCCTCATGTCGTACTTGGTGAGAAGGTTATTGAAAACTTTATTGCAGAAGTGTGTACCTTCATCACTCACAATGGCTTTAGGAGTTCCACAACGGGAAAAATGTTCCGAGAGAGAAACTGCAACACAACTCTAGCATCATTCTTTTCTGTAACCACAGCTTCAACCCACTTAGAGACATAATCAATAGCTAACAAGATATATTGTTTGCCATCTGAGGGTGGAAATGGTCCCATGAATTCAATGCCCCAAACATCAAACAATTTCACTTCTACAAATGAAGTGAGAGGCATCTCATTCTTTTTAGAGATGTTTCCTTGTTTCTGACATATCTCACATGTCTTCACAAACTGATAGGCATCTTTTAACATGCTTGGCCAATAAAACCCACTCTCAAGAACATGCTTTGTTGTACGTTGATGGTTGTAATGACCACTATAAGGTGAAGCATGGCAATCATGAAGGATTTTGTTAATTTCAAAATCAGGAATGCATCGACATATCACTTTGTTGGTACATCTCCGATAAAGAAAAGGATCATCCCAAAGATAGAACTTGCTTTCATGTACAAAACGCTTCAGGCGGCCTTGAGATAAATCTAGTGGAGTGACACCCGTTGCTTTGTAATTAGCAAAATCTGCATACCACGGTGTGTTGTCACTAACTTTCAAGAGATGTTCATCAGGGAAAACCTCTACTATACTCTTTGGATCTGGATTTGCCTCAATGGACAAACGAGACAAGTGATCTGCTACAACATTCCCTGTACCCTTTTTGTCTATCACCTCTATATCAAACTCTTGCAGCAGTAAGATCTACCTTATTAATTTGGGTTTTGCATCTTTCTTTGCAAAGAGCTAGCAGATAGCTGCATGATTTGTGAAGACTTTAACATGTGATCCCACAATGTACGATCTGAATTTGTCACATGTAAAAACAACAGTCAGCAACTCTTTTTCAGTGGTAGTATAGTTCTTTTGAGCATCATCCAATATTTTGCTTGCATAGTATATAGCTCTGAACATCCTATCACGTTTTGGTCCTAGGACAGCTCCGATTGCATAGTCACTAGCATCACACATGATCTTGAACGGCTCCCCCCAAACTGGTGTGGACATAATAAGAACAGACGTTAATGGTCTTTTAAGTGTGTTGAAGGCTTCAACATACTCAGCTTTGAGATTAAACTCAGCTTCCTTTTCAAGCAAATGACATAGAGACCGAGTTATTTGAGAGAAGTTCTTGATAAATCTGCGATAAAAACTTGTATGCCCCAAGAAACTCCGCACCTCTCGCATCGTTGTTGGTGGTAACAACTTTTCGATGGCTTGAATCTTTGCCTTATCCACTTCCAGGCCATTAACTGAAACTTTATGGCCCAAAAAAATGCCTTCTCGAACTATGAAATGACATTTTTCCCAGTTGAGAACTAGGTTCTTTTCTTCACAACGAGAAAAGACTCTTTCTAGATTATGGAAGCATTGTTCAAATATTTCACCAAACATTGAGAAGTCATCCATAAATACCTCCATGATGTCTTCAACTATATCTACAAATATTGCCATCATGCATCTCTGGAAGGTGGCTAGTGCATTGCACAAACCGAACAACATTCTCCTAAATGCCTAAGTGCCATATGGGCAGGTGAAAGTTGTCTTCTCTTGGTCCTCTGGTGCAATGACTATCTGGTTGTATCCTGAGTATCCATATAAGAAACAGTAGAAATCATACCCAGCAATCTAATCCAATATTTGGTCCACAAAATGTAAGGGAAAGTGATCCTTACGAGTAACCTTGTTCAACTTCCGATAATATATGCAAACACACCATCTTGTTGTTGTCCTTGAAGCTATTGATTCTCCCTTTTTCATTTGTAACAATTGTCATTCCTCCTTTCTTGGGCACCACGTGAATAGGACTAACCCATGGCGAATCTGATATTGCATAAATAATTCCAGCCTTTGGCCACTTCATCACTTCTTTCTTTACCACCTCTTTCATGATAGGATTGAGTCGTTTCTGGTGTTACATTGTAGGCTTATGTGAATCCTCCATTAAGATTTTGTGCATGCAAACGGCTGAATTTATCCCCTTGATATCTTAAATTGTCCATCCTATTGCAGCTTTGTGGTCCTTCAACACTTTCAGCAATTTCTCTTCTTGAACAGGGGCCAGCGAAGAGGGGATAATAACTAGAAATGATTGAGATGGAACCCAATATGTATACTTCAAATGTTCTGGAATCGGTTTCAGCTTTACTTCCCTAGAAGTCTCTTGAACATCTTCAGATTGATGGGTTTTAGATAATTGCTCTTTTATACTATTAAGTTCCAGCGAGCATGCTTCTAAAGCTAACACGACTAGCTTCTCATCTTCTGTCATAACTTGAGGAAAGGACAATGAATAAGAGATACATCCCACCAATTCATCTTGAGAGCTTAATTCATCTATCACCTCGTCAATACAAGAATTTAGGACCTCTACCCTGTTGCAGTCGTGCAAATCATTAGGATAGTTCATTGCTTTGTAGAGATTGAAGACAACCTTCTCTTCATTAACTCTTAAGGTTAATTATCCCTTGTGGACATCTTTGAGTGCATGCCCTGTAGCCAAGAATGGTCTTCCAAGGATGAGTGGTATTTCACAATCCTCTTCCATGTCTAGAACCACAAAGTCTACTGGAAATATGAATTTATCTACCTTGACCAACACATCCTCAATCACCCCTTTTGGATATGTTAAGGATCTATCTACTAATTGAAGGGTGATTGTGGTTGGCTTGATTTTTGCATTCCCAACCTCTTGCATATTGCCAAAGGCATTAGATTAATACTTGCCCCAAGACCACACAATGCCTTCTCAAAGATTTCAGACCCAATGTTGCATGGTATAGTGAAATTGCCCGGATCTTTCAACTTTTGAGGAAGTTTCTTCTGTAGGATGGTGTTGCACTCTTCAGTAAGCTTGACCATTTCAAAATCTTCTAGCTTCATCTTCTTAGACATGATCTCCTTCATAAACTTTGCATAATTAGGCATTTGGTGCAAAGCTTCTGCAAATGGGATGTTTATATGAATCTTCTTAAACATTTCTAGAAACTTGGCAAATTGTTCATCCATCTTTTTTTGGAACCTTTGAGGGAATGGTAAAGGTGGAGATTCCAAGCCTTTACCCTATTGAGTAGCACTTTCCTTGACTTTCCCTTTTGATGCTGAAGGTTCTTCATGTTGGACCACTGATTTCTTTTGAACATTCATCTCATAGCTAACAACTTCTTCAGCTTCAATAGGTGGTATACTTGGATGTGGTGGACTTGCTACTTCTTTGCCACTCCTAGTAGTTACTGCTTTGCAGCTTTCTTTTGGATTCACCTGAGTATCACTTGGAAAGGAACTTCGTTGCTGATTTGAGACTATTTGTGCCAACTGCCCCACTTGCATTTCCAAACTCTTAACAGTGGCATTCATATTTTCAATCTGGATTTCAATTCTGGAAACTCTAGTGTCATTTTTGTCCACCCTTCCAGTTAGCTCCTTAAAGAATTTTATGTGCATATTTATCATTTCATCAAGCTTATCTTCCAAGGATGGCTTTTTATCCTGCAAAGGCTATTGAGGCACAAATCCTGGTGGCAATTCAGCGTTTCTGCTGTTTGCATATGAGAAATTCTCATGATTTCTCACTCCTGGATGATAGTACTTTGGGACATTATACCCCCCAGTTGGTCCTTGGTAGCCATTGAATCTGTTCATGGCATTCATTTGCTCAATGGAAGCTTCTCCATGATAGGACACCCTGTTAGCTTTTGCAATGGACTGCGCTTGTTGAGTTTGTTGATTCTGAAACCGTCCACTACTACTCTTTTCTTCCACCAAATTCAATCGATGGGTCATAGCAGCAATTTGGGCATGCAAAGCACTAATCTCATCCACTTCATGAATTCCCACTATTTTTGCTATTCCTCTTTCAGTACCGTTCCTATATGCATTAGTTGCCATGTCTTCAATCAGTTGAGTGGCATCTGTGGTTGACTTTCCCTTCAATGAGCCTCCAGCTCCTGAATCTACCAAAGCCCTACTGGGTGGTGTAAGTCCACTATAGAACATCTGGATTTGGAGCCAAGGAAGATATCCATGTTGTGGGCAACGCCTCAATAGGTCTTTGAACCTTTCCCAAGCTTCGTACAGTGATTCAAAATCAGATTGCTTGAAGGAACTAATTTCACCCCACAACTGATGTACTTTGGCTGGTGTGAAATACTTTTGCAGAAATTTCTAGCCCATCTCTTCCCAAGTTGTAATACTTCTAGGAAGCAAGGTTTGTAGCCAACTTCTCGCTTTATCCCTTAAAGAAAAAGGGAAAAGTCTCAGCTTAAGTTGATCTTCAGTTACTCCATTCATTTTAACCGTGTCACAAATTTCCATAAAGGAATTTAAGTGTGCCATTGGATCCTCAACAACTGAGCCTCCAAATTGTTGCTGCTGCACCATTGTGATCAAGGATGGCTTTAGCTCGAAATTGTTTGCATTTTTCGATGTTTTTGCTATGCTTGAGTAGTTATTGTTCAACACCAGTTTAAAGAAGTCCCTCAAAGGTGCTTCTCTATGTTGTGCCTCTCTATTGTTCCCAACTCCAGAACTTCCACTATCAGCCATAGTCGGTACTCGTTCTTGAGCTTCCAACTGGATTTGATAAATTGTTTTCAGCAAATCTGGATCGTAAGGATCACAAGGACGTTTACTCATGCAAGCCTGAAACATAAAAAACACAAAAAGATCAAGTGTATTCAATGAACTTCAATAAATCTCAGAATAATCAAGTAAAAGGTAACAATAAAATAACATTTTTTTCCTTAACTAAGACTAAACCAAGTTCAACTGGTTTTAAAATATCTAACACTATTTTTTCCCCAGCAACGGAGCAAAAAACTTGGTGCTAACCTTGCAAGTATACAGGTTCGCTTGAGTATTAACCGGTGAGACTGGATATCGTCCTTAGGGAAAAATGGTTTAATTAATGATCTCAAATCCCAATTTACTACTGGTTTGAATTTTATCAAGACTCTAATTTGCCATGACTACATCAAACTCTTAATAAAAATCTAGTCTAGTGAAAGTGATAATTTTGTTCTTGGAAATCTGTGTAATGGTTGTCTAGGATAGTGAATGCCGTCGCATGACATGTAACTCTTAGTTGTTGTTATGAATTGTCTACACTATGAGTTTTTACATCTGTAATTGAGACCCTTTCCCGAGGCGTTTCAATATTGATTAGATTTGTTTCATAAAGTCCTCTTTCGAGGCGCTTACTCAACAACCCAATTTCTGTATTCGAAAGTCCCTGTGCAACTCCCTAGATCAGTTAATAACCTCCCGATTAATCAACTATCCTAAGTCCAAACTACGATAACCACCCTTTAGACCTCTCTCTCGAGTTAGTCAGAAGTGTTGCGGTCATCATGCCTATGGCCAAAAAACACAAAGCACTAAGCAAACACAGTATGAAATAGTGTCTCTAGTCCAATAGTTACAACTAGATATCACAGTTCATACATTGAACATCACATTCCAAACAAAGAAAACTAATTAGCTTGACATGAAATTAATAGAAATCATTAAACAATAATCAAAGAAGTAAATCATACTCAAAATTTGATAATAATCTTCAATCTGTAATTAGAACACTGGTTCTTGTTTTTCTCAGCCGTCACAAGTGATTTTTTTCCGTATATGGTATCCCTGGGCTCTAATAACTTCTCCTATTTATAGTCCCTCACTAAAAAAACCTAAAAAATATGAGAATCCCGATACTTAATCGTGTGACCACGGTCAATAATGTTCTTCAATAAAACACTAGAATCTTCTCATTCTGTCCACCGCAGTCCATCGTTTTCGTTCACAAACCACGTTTTGCTTATCATGGTCACTATATCACCGACCGCGGTAACCAGTGAGCTTTGTAGACTTCGTGTCCTTCTTCGGCTATCGCAATCTTTAGTTATTCGACCGCGATCTCTTGACACTTTCTTTATGATTTCTTCTTCTTTTTGTTTTCATATGATGTGTTTTTCCTTTTTGTTTCAACCTGTACCTGCAATACACTCAATTTCCTTTCCCAGACATCATTTTCTCATAAAAGAGTTCCAAATCTTTAAAACAAAGCTTATATGAAATGAAACAATGCAGGTTCCTAAACTACATGCTCATGCTACTAATTATGCAAATCTCCACCTAATTCTCCCTTTATTTTCTATAAAATGTAATAAATCACTTATGCTAATGTTAGTTTGCTATGCAACTAACAATTATTTATTTGCATGTTTTGCCTGTAATAAGATTTTGAAATATACATGTTTTGATTTTCAAACTTATTGAACCCAAATCTTGTACCCAGAAACATTAGAGGACTTAGAAGCATAAACCAATAGGCCACTAAACAAACAAAATCTTAGAGACATGAATTTAGAGTCATGATAGTACAAATGAACATTATAGTGATTTCTTCGATCAATTTATGATGATTGAATGGATCTTTGGTTGTAGGAAATGGTCAGATCCAAGAGACAAGCGGCAAGAGTTATTACAACTGATGAGACTGAACCACAGGAGTAATGGGCACAAATTCATCATACTGAAGCTTAGGTGGGGGCTATATTGATTCCTGAGTTCTAGACGGTGATCGCCAAGAGGATCATAGAATAGATCATGAGGGCATTACCATTGCCACAAATACAACCACAGACGACACCAAAGCCATAGGTATAGGCCCCACCTTAGGAGTAGATTCCACTATAGTAGCCTGTGCCCATGCTAGAGGTTCTAGTCCGTCAGAGGGCATAGGAAGATATTGAGGATAAGGTGCAGTTGATGGAGTTACAGAAACTCCGCCCCTCGCAGTTTGATGGCATATCTGATAGCATGACAACTGATCACTATTACCAGGAGCTCGATGAACAACACGTCCTAGCAAAGTTGCACTGGCTACCCATCAGTTCAAGGAACCAGCTAGGAGTTGGTGGAGGATGTTGAATGCAAATTCAAACATTGACGTTAGGCAGAGCTAGGAGGATTTTAAGGAAGTGTTCTATGAGAAGTTTTGCCCAGAGGCTACATTGAGAAAAATGTAGTCTAAATTTGTCAGATTGATTCAGCGAGACATGATTACAGCTAAATATGAAACCAAGTTCATTGAATTGGAAAAATTATCTCCTGAACTAATCAGGGAAGAAAAAATGAAGGCCAATAGATTTGTAGAGGTTCTCAAGATCAAGATCCAAAAGGTACTAATACCGATGGGCCTAAAGATGTAATGGGATGTTGTGGAGAAGGCACTATTACTGGAGCAAGAACTCAAACTCGAGCAGAAGTTGAGAACAAGAATAGGAGGTCGAGGAATGACAGAGAGTTCCAAGGGAACCAAAAGAACCATAACATGAATCAGCCACAGAGGTAGCAGAACAATAACCAAGTAAACAAGCAATTGGCTCGGAGAGTAGGAGCTTGCCACAATTATGGTCAGAAGGGACATCTTGCCAAGGATTGTCAGAATCGAGGACCATAGAGGCACTAACAGGGATAGAGCAATGGTCAGGGTGGAAATCAGGGTGCTTGTATAACACCCCCAGCTCCCGTTCTTTCTCTATCACATACGTCATAGGTGACATGGTTGTCTCGTAGCTTGAGACGTCATTTCTTCTGAATGCAGTCGGTCTTGCTTTCTATCTGAGAACTGGGGATATTACTTTTTTTTTCCTCATTTATCTGTTAGTTTCAACAGTTCATATCCAAGGGATAAAATATAAATACAATAATCTGAAAA
>JAJIYU010011082.1:0-15545 GCA_030144865.1 Tinospora cordifolia
GCAGCAGATGAGAGACAATGTCCCAGACAATGCCATCATAAATTCAGGCTGGAACTTCAACTTTAGAAGACCCCTAAAGGAAGAAGAAATAGAAGAGCTTACAGAATTCCTTCAGATATTGGATAGTATTCAGTTTAGAGAAACCGAGGACTCTTGGAGATGGGATAAGGAAGACACAGGAAACTTCTTTGTCAAATCATCGTAGCACAGATGGACTACCATAATGAAACAGAATCTGGTAGCAGATTTATTCCCATTTCGAAAGTCCCCACCCCCACAAAAAACAAAATTTTAATATGGCTTATTGTATTAGGCAAACTAAACTGCACATCTGAATTGCAGTTAAAAATGCTTAACTATTACATTTCCCCTTCTTGGTGTTGTCTGTGCAGAAATTTTGAGGAAGACGTAGGTCACCTTTTTTGGCGGTGTGATACTCTAAAAGTGGTATGGGAATCTTGGTTTACCCTTATGCCTGCAATCAGTGCTCTGACAGAAGATCCTCTTTCTCTTTCAGTCCCGGGTTCAACTCCTCACAAGCTCATTCGGTTTTGGTGTCTGATTAGATATGCTATCTGGTCGGCCATATGGGAAGCCAGAAATAAGTGTATTTTTAGAAATTCTAAAGTAGATAGTAGTAGCATTTTCCAGAAAGCTTTGTATCTTTTGCGTCATGGGTGAATAGTTCAAAATGGGGGGGTGGGCATTCTCTAGGAGAATGGCTGAGGGGATGGCCCTCAATTTTGCATAACATGCTGTAAGGGTGTCTTCTCCATGTATGGACAACTCGTCCAATCCTTCTATTTCTATTATATAATATAGTATCCGTTTCCTTTTCAAAAAATAAAAGAAAAAATTTTATAAACAAATATATTTAGTTATTCATAATTATACATTAAACGAATATTCACATCCATTTTTTTTTTTTTTGAATACAAACATAGGGATGTTATATTAATATAGATACCCACCATGCATTACATACCATACAAGATGTTGTGCCAATTGGTAGCTCAATCAGTAAAATTATAGCCCATTGATTATCTAGAGGCCAAGACCCATGTGACAAACATAAAGACATATATCTCCCATACTCTATCTATTCTAGCTAGATAGTTTTTGAACTACCTTTTGGTTCGCTCCCTCAAACACCTCCATCTCCTGCGCACGCTCGCTCTATCTCTCTTCCTTGGCATCTAGGCGGTGACCAAGGTGCTATAGGAGGGGTGCGTAATTTTTTTTTTCAATGACTTAATTTTTCTTTTTATTTTAGGCCCTAAATTAATAAACTTTTAATAGTATATTATTTATTTTAATATATCATCTACTTTACACACATGCATACACATATTTATATATAGTTATTCATTGGAATGATGGACTAATGAATAAATAAAGATTTTTTAGAGACCTCTAAATGATGATTTTATGGTTCGCCTTAGATTTGTGACCTATTTAGACCTTGCCTATACTTTGCCTTGCCTTATAAAGACTTATTGCCTAGGTTTGTCTTTCTGCCTTATCAACACTGCCCATTTACTTGACAATACAACAAAAACTTCACATCTTTTGAGACATGTGCCACCTTTTCAGCTGCATGATCACACAAAAAACACCATGAGGGGAATACATCTTATTATGGATTCTTTTTTGCAAATTATCGACAATATTCAATTTTCCTACACAAATCAACCAGCCCAACAATTTTGCCTTGGCAGGTAGTAGGCACTAGGCACTCTAGTCTTCCATATAAACGATGAGGTCAGGAGGATTTGAGCGTTTTGTTGTGATATTGAGTAATTGAAGAAGGATTTAGAGGTAAATTTCCCAAAGGAATCACCACTCCACACTTGTTTGTCTTCTTGATTAAGTAAATTGACTTGATCCAATATCTGCATTTGTATCTCAACCTCTTGCATGACATTCTCAGTTAGGTTGTGCAGAAAACTTAAATTCTAGCTTACTCCACAATTTGTGTTTTGGTTGGTGCTAACTACTAATGTAGTGGTTGGGGCATTACGAACTGTCAAGAACCTATACAAACTAGGAAATTGCATCTTAAAGGAGGATATTTCATGCCACTCATCTTCCCTTTTTTTTTTTTTGAATAGAAACTAGTATATTAAAAATAGATAAGAGTACATGCAAGCCGGATGACGTATCCAGCCCCAAAAGAGTATCATATTCCTAATTTAGTGTTGACGATCCATGTAGCAAACAAAATGTTGGATCTTTCCCAGAGCATCCTCTCCTACTTCTGTTTCTCCAAGAAAAATCTAGTGTTCCTTTCCTCCCATGTAAAGTACCATATAGCGGCCAGCGCAACCTTCCAGTATGGCTTGATTTTGGAAGATATACCCCTTTCCGGAATGTGAAACATGACATTAGTAGCGGGGGAATGAAGCTGCCATTGATTTGCATCCATTGTCTCTAGAGGGACTGCACCATGTCACATTCTGCTAGCAAATGATGGGTTCTCTCTTCGCTTTTCTTGCACATAAGACACATAGATGGATTGAGGTTATGGTGAGGGAGTCTTTTCTGCATAGTCTTTGTAGTTTGTAACCTATTTAGGCTAATAATCCACATTAGAATCTTGGCTTTCATTGGGGCCTTAGTTTCTCAAATGAATTCCACAAGTATGGCTAACTGTCCACTTGACTGAATTGATAATTTAGCCATAAAGGACTGCACTGTAAACTTTTTGCTAGGATCCTCATTCCATGTGGGCCTATCTTCTTCACTGGTGTCGCTCAAATGGAATATTTGAAGAGTGTTTAGCAACTCTCCTAGTTCATCCACATGATCATCACTAATGTTGTTGGATATATGCAAGTTCCATCCCCATTGAGTCCTTCCATCCACCATGCTGCTGCTTCTAAACTTTGAAATTGTGGCATCTTTTTTTTTTGGGATAATCTGTAAATATTTGGGAAACTGTCTTTAAGATTGTCTTTGCCACACCAAATATCTTTCCATAACTTTACTTGATCTTCTTTCCCAATTTTCCAGGTTATGTAAGGTCTGAATTTACCATACAGACTAAAAATATCTTTCTAAGGGGACCAATGACTGCTTCTTCTATTTAACCCAACTTCTCTCCCAAAGGCTTCAGTCCCATAAATGCTACGCACTATTCGAGCCCACATAGCCTCCGGGTTGTCTTTCATTCACTACAGCCACTTTCCTCTTAGTGTCATGTTGTGTCTGATCATGCTTCGTACTCCTACCCCGCCTTTTCTTATCTCTTTGCTGACTTGCTCCCACCTTACCATAATTTGCCCTTCGCTAAATCCTTATGCTTCCACAGGAAGTCTCTCATCAGCTTATCAATGTTGGAAGAAACTGTTCTTGGCATGCGAAAAACTGAAAGGAAATAAGTTGGCAAAGCTTGCAGAATAGTCCTAAGAATCAGCAGTCTAACGCCCCGGGATAAGTAGCTTCTCTTCCATCCTGTTATTCTTTGTTTAATATATACATATATATATTTTGGAAAGAAACTAGAGATTATATATGTATAAAAGATGGACGAAAGGTCCAAGGCGCCAAAGCACTTACAAAAGAGATTGTAAAATAGATGCCCACCTCATCATCCAATCCCCAAAAGAGCATCCACATCCCAATTAAGAGCAAGAAATCCGCAAAGCAACAAGATAATTGGACCTGTTTACAATACTATTTATATCTACCGATTGTCCCCTAAAAATACAATTATTTCTAGATTCCAAAATAGCCGACTAAATGACAAAATAGATGAGAAGCCAGTATCGCCTCAACCTATGAGGAGTCCCTGCCGTTCTGGAAAGGATTACTGAGTTCTCCTGCAGTCTAGGCAGGACTGGCAAGAGATAGCGCCACACTTTCCATACAGATCTCAACGCTCTGCAGTTCTAGAAAATATGGTGCACATCGTCTTCAACACCCCTGCACAAACAACACCAAGAAGGCGAGATGTGCCAGTTAGGCACTTTAGATTGAAGTTGGACAGAACAGTTTAAACGGCCTACTAATAAACCATGCTAGAATTCTGGTTTTAACGGGCATCAGAGACTTCTAGATAGGGTCAAAACTACTCCTTTCTTCCATACTAGTTTCAGCAGAGAATGCGTCATAGCATGATCTAATTGAGAAAGTTCCATTGTCCTCCCCCTTCCATCTCCAAGAGTCCTCGTCATCTCTGAACTGCAGATGATCCAACCTCTATAATAGGGCTGTGAGATCCTCGATTTGTTCATCCTTCAATGCCCGTCAAAAGTTAAAATTCCAGCTGGGAGTAGAGCTGCGGGCCTCTTGGACAGGGCTGTTCAAGTGGAATAAGGTCACCGAGGGATGGGGAACCAATCTAAACAATCTTGGAAACTCCTCCTTTAAGGTAAGATTCCCCCCCACCCAAGCGTCTTCCCACGCTCTGATCTTCTTCCCGTTGCCTAATCTCCACTGGATTTGGCTCATAAATCTCAGATAAATAGAGTAAATGAATTCCCAAGGCGACCGGCCAGTTTATCTAATCTTGAGACCTGACACCATACCATTTTGAGAGGGGCTGTAAATATTGTTGACGATCCTTCTCCATAGAGATGTTTGCTCCTCCAAGAATCGCCATAGCCATTTAGCTGCAAGGGCGAGATTTCGGTATTTGAGTGTAGCCATTCCCGGGCCTCCGTTGTCCTTCTACAGGCAAATCTTCTTCCAACTGACCAGCATTTGAGCTTTCTCGACGTTCTCTGCTTTCCAAAAGAAGCTCCTAACACACCTTTTGATCTCCTTCTACACAGTTGCCATCATCTGAAAGATAGACATATAATAGGAGGGAAGAACCTCCAACACTGTTTTGATGAGGAGAAAATGTCCGCCTCTAGACAGGTAGCTGCCTTTTCATCCCTCGATGCACCTCTTGACTATCTGCACCACTAGATCCTAGTAGAAAATTCTCTTGTAATTTCCTCTCAGTGAAGGTCGAGATATTTCATGGGCGATGTGCTTGCAGAAATACACAGTATGTGTTCGGCTTGGGACAAGTCAGATTCCAATAGATTAATACCCACAATCTAGCTTTTATGCAAATTAATTTTAAGACCTGAGATTAGGGAGATGCTTTCCAGTGCTTTTGTAAGCATCCTCTAGCTACGCTTATCGTTGTTCAAGAAGAAGAGGGAATCATCAACATAGAAGAGATGAGATAAATTGATTTTTGCCTCGCCCACGTCAAAGCCTTGGAGACCATGTTCCACTGCCTTCTGCATGATACCTTGGAGACTGTCTGCAACCAGAATGTAAAGAAAGGGAGAAAAGCGGTCCCCCTGCCTCAATCCCTTGGATGCTTGTAGCTTTTCCCTTGGCTAGCCATTAATGATGTTTGAATAGGAAACTGAGGATAAGTAGCCCAAACTTCAATTTTTCCATTTCGTGCCAAAGCCCTTCCTTTTTAGCACATACATGAGATAGTGTCATCTAACAAAATTGTAAGCCTTGGAGAAGCCGATTTTGACGACTAGCCCCTCTTTGCGACTTTCTCTTTAATCTTCCATGACTTCACTAGCTATCTGGACTGCATCCAAGATATGGCGTCCTTTGGCGAAATCCAACTGAGTCTCTGCAACTGTGTCTTTGATCACCTCCTTTAATCTCCTCATTAAGATTTTGGCAATGATCTTATATAGACTGGTAACTAGGCTAATGGGCTAGAAGTCCTCAATTTTACTTGAGTTGCTTTTCTTGGGAATGAGCTAAATATCGGTTTCATTATTGCACTTGTTGATGACTCCTGAACTATGGAATTCGTGAACAACGCTCCATATATCCTATCTCAAAAAAGGCCAGTTCTTTTGAAAGAACTGGATTAATAGTTTGCATTATTGGATCCCAAAATCTAGTTTTGTATGGGTTCCCACCTAAGGGTAGGCCTAGATAGTTAATGGGCCACTTGCCCGAAGATACATGAAGTGATGCAGCCATGTTTTCCATAGTTTGAAGCGCATTCTTAACTGTTTCAATTTCCTCCATTTTGTTTTGCATGAAAATAAGGCAGTCATAAGCAAAAATGAGATGGGTGAGCTGATTTTATCCTTCCCTATAGACAACCCTCCAATTTCTCGGCTTGCACTGTTTTTTGCACCACTCAGGTGAGAGTATTAGCGGCTATGGTAAACAAAAAAGGGGATAAAGGGTCCCCTTGTCGAAGTCCCCTATACTCACTAATTTTTCCTGGGATCTTCCATTTATGAATATTTAGTAGTTCACTGTCATAAGGCAAGCCTGCATCCACCTTCTCCATTGTTCCCTAAAACCCTTCTGTTGCATCACAAAGTCCATAAAACTACTTCTAACTGAATCATAGGTTTTAGCCAAGTCCACTTTCAACAAGAATCCTTTCTTCCCACTAACCTGGTGCTCTTCCACAACTTCATTTGCAATCAAGATTGCATCATTTATCTGTTTGTTTTTAATAAAAGCCAGTCGATGTTCACTCATGTTTTGGATAGAATTGTTTGGAGCTGATTTGCCAAAGTTTAGGCGATAATTTTATATAAGTTGGTGGTTAGACTGATGGGCCGAAAGTCTTCTACCCTCATAGAGTTTGACTTCTTCGGGATGAGGCATATGTAAGTCTCATTCACCTTTCTATTGACGATCACATCCCGGTGGAACTCTTTCATGCACACCAATACATCCTCCTTGACAGTATCTCAGTTATGTTGAAAGAATGTCATAGTAAACCCATTCGGCCCCAGGGCTTTTCCTCCTTCGCAGTTGAAAACTGCATTTTTGATCTCTTCTTCCAAAGTCTCGTTCTAGCCACTTACTGTCATCTTCCTTGATTTGCTGCTAATCTAACCCTTCCACTGCCCATTTGACAGATGTAGGTTCATCCAATAATCCAGAAAAATACTTCAAAATCAGTTTCTTGATTGCATATTCAGACTCAACAAGGTTCCCTTCCTTATCTTCAAGTTTCGAGATGACGGCTCTGGATTTTTGAAGAGAAAGAATTTAGAATTAACATCCCCGTCTTTAGCCCATTTTAGCTTAGCCCTTTGTCTGCACTGTCTTTCATGCCTCATTCAATAAGCTATAAGCCTTCGACCAACTTCCTCCGTTCGTCTAGAAGGTCTTGCCTATCTTCAGTCTCCAAGCGTCTGTCCACTACTGTGAGACATCCCTTAAGGTTTGATTCCTTGGCTCGATCCAACTCCACTTGCCCCGATCCAACTCCACTTGCCCCATATACCATCCTTTTAGTTTTCTTTGCAGATTTTGAAGCTTTTGCATGATTCTATAAACTTCCCAGCCTTGGTTTTGATCAATTTCCCATTCCCTTTCATCATCTTAATGATTTTAGGCTGTTGAAGCCATTCATTGTTGAATCAGAAAGGGGCAGGACCCCACTTGGTTTGCTCGATATCCAACATGATTGGCCAATGGTCTGAAATTATCCGTTGAAGACCTCAAATGCACTGTTGATTGAATTTCTCACACCAAGCTTCATTACATAAGAATCTGTCTAGTTTGGACATAGCTGGATTGACTCTTCCATTACTCCAAGTATAGGTCAGATTCTTCAGGTCTGGTTCAAACAGTTGCATATCTTGGATCCATTCATCAAACATCTGCATGGATGCCGTGATTTGTTGACTGTTTCTCTTCTCCCCCATAGAACGAACCATGTTGAAATCACCTCCCACACACCAAGGACCCTGTATATTAGTCGAAATAGCAACAAGTTCAGTTTGACAGTCTTGCATGCCTTTCCTATCACACGGGCGGTAGACAGCTGTGAACCACCATACCTCCTCATCCCCTCCTTTGATTTTAATGGACAAGGAATGCATTCCTTCCCCTCGTTCCAACACCTTCATATTATGCCCATCCCACATGATCATAATTCCTCCTGCTGTACTTTTTGCCGGTATCATAGCCCAATCCACAAATCGCCTCTTCCAGAGATACACAATCTTGTCTTGGTCGATGACAACCTTTTTAGTTTCTTGCAAAGTTGTCAGATCTGCTTTAGCTGCTGACACCATATTCTCGATTGATCTTCTTTTAGCCTCAAGGCCATAACCACGGATATTCCAACTTAATATCTTTATAATCACTGATACATCCCAAAAAAAGAGTAGTTCTTACTGAATCGCCACTAGTTGAGCATTGATCGAGAAAAGAAAATCTTTGACCCTTACATATTTAGTCTGTTGAATGTCCGTTTCATGCTCACCATTGTCATATCAGTTCATCATCTACTGTTCACCTCCTGATATATCTCCTGCATACGCTGGTTTCCTCTTCTTCTCGTGAAGAGTTCGACCATGGCTATGCTTTGGCGAAGGAGGTTTGCTACTTGCTCGAGATTCCTCTGATTCACTAGAGTAATTAGAGACCATTGGAGCAAGATTAGGGTTGTGTACCAGGGGTTGATCGTCATCTTCCTAGTGCTCAGTTCCACTTCTTAGGCTGGTGTCCCACTCCAGTGAGATCAACGTCTGTGTTTTGAGTCTTAAGGACCTTCTCCGACTTGCCCTGATCGTAGTCTTCTTGATACTCTGAGTCAGTTTCCATATTGGACCCACTATCTCCCATTCAGGTTGCCCATTGGGCCATAGCACTAACTTTTTTCCTTTCCCCCTCCTTTCCAACTCTTTAATATACTTTTAGGATGGGCTGCGCTCGATCTTGCCGGCCCATCCCTTTTCCTTTATTTCAATGACGAGGACTCTCTTCTCTAGGCCCACTAATCTGAGTCTTTCGGGTCGGTCTTCGAGCCCCTGTTCCACTGCTTTTCCCCTAGTTAAGAGATCGTGTCTAGTCCTCTTGATCTGTTAGAGGCAGCCAACCCACTTTCTTGGATTCCTCTTCTCGGCCTAGGGGGCCCCCTCTGCTATATGTTGATATGCCGGTGTCCGTTGCCCTGCTTCCATTGGCGTGTCGAAACTTTTTACTCAGCATCGCCGCCTGATGTGGGATACGCTTCTGATCGTCTGGCGTCAGCGTCTTCCTCAAGATCGTCGTCGTCTTTGCTATTGGAGATCTCTATCTCCTATTACTGTCGGTTGGCGTATGACCATTTTTCGATATTTGTTGTTCCTTTTAGATGATTACTGGTGAACTGGTCAAGAATTTGCTGACGAAGCTCCTTTATCTCTGCACCCTAGTTCCTTTCGATCTTGACTAGGCATAGTTTTTGAGTGCCATTATCGTAGTAGATATCAAGCTCTTTTGGGAGAAAACCCGAGTCATGTCCTCCGAGTTTCAGAAAGGCCATCTCCATCGATGCCCACGAGCTTGTGACTCTCGCATTATCCAGCAGACTCCCACACATTTTGCCAATCTTGTCAAAAGTGTAAAAATTCCACTTTTCCGGCCTTATTCCTTCTACCCCCATCTTCCATTTCTTCGCATCGTTCGTCGAAGTAGAAACCCCCTAGTAATGTCTGGTGTTTTTCTGCACAGAGTATTCGAATCTCTACTTTGTCATAGCAGTAGAGCAAGGCTCTTGTTGCATCCGGCCTTCGGATGTGAATCTCCCTCTTCAAAAGTCTTTGAATTGATTTCTCTATGATCTTCTATGAGTTCTCATCAGATGTTCTTATGATTAGAAAATCCTTTCCTTCCAGATTATTCTTGCTTCCACTTCTTGCTCCTTGACTTTGCACTTCCACTCCGATGTTCCTTCTTACTCTATGCCTCCCTTTTTTTTCTTTTCTATCCTCCTCTGTTTCGGCTTTCCTCGTCTGCTAGTACAATCTTCTCCATTTGGCGAGGTTTTTTTCGTTTCTAATGTCTCCTTTCTTAGCCGAACGTTCTCTTCCTAGATAACTGTATGCAATGCCTTCCAGAGGTTTCGCCATGCGTTTGTAGTATGTTCCTCTGGAAGGACGATGCTTTCTGAGCGTCTGTTAACCATTTTAATCAATTTAATGAATCTTCCACTATCGTTTATAAGCAACTCCCTGAGTAAGCTGTATCCTGGGCCTCGAAACACCCCAGATGTCGTCCGTGTTGTGTTTTCAATTAGAGCCTTCTCCATCTTCTTCTTGATCCACCAAGTCGCTTCTCTGTTTAAGACTATTTGAAAGTGGCGCTGTCGTGTGACTTCTTGGATTATCACCTCCTGAGAGTCTTTAGTGTAGCATATTGAGAAGTATTTAAACTTCGTGGGAAATGATATATATGACCATTCTCCATTTGATGTTTCAGCACCCTTCCTTTTTTTTTATCTTGATCCTCTCTTGATCTTGAATATTCTTTCCTTTTATGGTAATTGGTAACTCCCTTGTCCAGTTCACGTTGGTGTTTGTCTTTTGTGCTTCTTATTTACCTATGGTTTACCACGGTTCATCCCTTACTTCCTTCATCTTCCTCATTCTTTTGTAGTAGAATATTTTTCCATGATGTTGTTCCGACATGATGCTCCTCAGTCATTGTCTTCCTTGGTCTTAGATTATAGTCCCGATGATTGCTCCTTTTCCATTGTCTTTCTTTCTACATCTCCTTCCCAGTTTTACGCACAATGTTCCATTGTGACTTTGTTTCTCTGTCTCCATGTTTGTGCGACTTGAAACCATTTTCCATTCTTCGCTTCTCGTGATGTGATCTCTGTTGCCGTTGATTCGTCGTTCATCATACTTCGAACTCCATTCTCCATTGTTCCACCTTTCACGTCTTCTTCAGTCACGTTCATACGTCTTCCCAAAATTTAATTACTTGTCCATTCCCTAGCTTCTGTCTCATTTGCTTTAAGAACACATGATAAAGTAAGTTCATGAATTTCCAAGGAGCCCTATACGTTGCCCATGAGGAGATGACTCCTTTTCCATTATCTTGACCTCCATGTATATTTAGGATTACCTTGACTCATAGAACATTATGCGATTCTAGAAATCTTGACAGCCACTTTCCTGTTAGTGCCTTATTCCATTAGTAAATTAATCCCAACTTGAGACCACTTCACCAAAGGGCAACCATTTATCTTTTTCTCATTCTTCTACAAGAACTTCCCCGTGATCCTTCCAATTGCTGCAATAATCATTATTGTCATACAGAGAATAGACTGAAATATGTGGGTAGAATGTCCATAGCAGACTATAGCAGTAGCAATCTACCTTCCCTTGATAGAAAATTTCATTGTAACTTACACTTCCATCTTTCAACTCTCCTTTTAATGGTTTTTATCACGATATTTAAAATGAGAATTTCCTTGGATGACCACTCAATGATATTCCCAAGTAATTGATTGGCCACTCTCCCATTGCCAACCCCAGTGAATATACCATTGCCACCACCCTATTTTTTGGTATATTAACTCCCACGAGATGACTATATGAGAGGTTGATTGACATTCCCTCTAATAAAGTGTAATATATTTTTTGTTGTTGTGCAATTGCGATCATCATTGTGATGAAAATTATACAATCATCGGCATACTGTATATGGGTAATCTATATTCTATCCTTTCCTACTCTAAATCCTTGCAATAATTCCTTCTCTATTGTTAGTGAAGATGCTATGTAAAGTGTCGACCACTAAGGTATAGAGGAATGGAGGGATGGGGTCCCCCGGCGTGAGACCCCTACTTCTCTCAATTTTGCTTTTCAGATTTCCATTCATAGATATATAGTAACTTATTAAGGATATACATCCTTTAATCCACCTAAACCATCTTTGGCTAGATCTTTCTTTTCTTCCTCCTCCCAAAATTCAAAAAGCTTCATTAGAAAAAATCGTAGGCCTTCGCAAAATCCACCTTAAATAGGAATCCCTCCAACTTATAATTCCTATAGTCCTCCACTGCCTCATTTTCTATGAGTGTCGCATCAATTATTGTCTAACTTTGAAAATGGATTTTGTGTGTTGGTGGCTGTATGATGGATCACGTATCTAAGTTTGTTTGCTAGTGTCTTAGCAATTACCTTGTATAGGCTCGTGGTTAAATTGATTGGCTTGAATTCCTCAACTCCAAAGGAATTAATCTATTTTGGGATGAGGCAAATATATGTCTCAATTTGTGACCCTATTTACAATGCCATTATGATAAATATCCCAAAAAATTGTGTATATATATATATCATTCCTAATAATCTCCCAATTCTTAAGGTAGAATAGCATGGTAATACTATCCGAGTTAGGAGCTTTCTCCCCTTTACAACCAAAATCAACAGCCTTAATTTCCTCCATATGGAATGGCCTTTCCAATCAATGATGATGTTTAGCTGCATATCAATCCATTCCTTCTGTCCCCCACAGGTTATTTACAAGTACAATGAATCTATGTCGAAATGCTCCAAGATTATCCACTGAACATTATCTATCTCCTTCACTATAGTACTGCCATCTTCTCTTTCTAATTTGAATGATATTCTTGACATTTTTTTCATGATGAGATTACCATCGTTTTAGATGGTGGATTTCATTGCCACTTAGTCACTTGGTGGAACAATCCTTCTGGCGCTATTTGGATTATAGAAGACGAATTCATGCACCTTGATCCCAATGTTTTAGTTCCCGCAAACATTGAATGATTAGATCAAAATTATTGATGTCTCCAATTTAGCATTATGATAGTCATCTTTATGATGCATTTGGAAATTACTCTTTTTGAAGATTTTTGTCACAAGTTTAAGTTCCAATATAACAAACCAAGAATTTTAGAGCTTACATCATCAATTTAATTAGAGGTGCATAAAGTAGAAATATTTAATTATTTACCCAAAAAACTATATTTTTTATTACCATTTTTGTCTTTGTAGAGGTTGAAAACTAATTGACGAAACACTAGGGAGACTTAATTCAATGAAGAACTCCATTTCTCGAAATGGGTTCTAGATTGAAATTTGATTTTTGTTTTTACTCTATCACATAGTATGAAAATTCATCGAATTTTGATAAAATTAGTTTAATTAATTAGGTAATTTGAACAATCAAAGAGAAGTTCACTCGTAATTGTAAAATAACAAAATTCATCGAAAATCTTTGAAAAAATAGGTGAAGCTTACATAAAATCAAAGTTTTAACCATTTTTGTTGAAAAGATACGTAAAAGCTGTAAAAATGACTTTTTTATTTTAAACGAAAAATCAATGTGGTGCACAAATATTCTTTTGTATAATCATTTAAAAAAATATTCTTTTATATAATCATAGAGATTGTAAAGAAAAATCTTTCTATGTAAATGAAGAAGATTGAAGGCGAGATTTGTGAAACTATGAATATCCAAGAGAAAGAAGAACGAATTGTAAGCTGGAGGAGAGGCAATGGGGAGAAGAAAGAGGAGAAAAATAGGTTGAGAGCTTAAAAGGGGAGGCGTTGTAAGAAGAATGAGAAATGAGCATCGTCTGCTGTAATTATTAGAGAAGATTGAATATAGTTGCACTTGTAACGACTATTTAGCTAGCGATTAGTCAAGCTAGGATTTGTGTTTGTAATACCATTAAAGTTTGCAAATAAGTTTCACTTTCTTTTTTTTCATAACCGTTTTAAGTTAACATTTGCAATATGCATTAAACATTTTTAATGTTAAAATACACATTTATAACCATTATATGTATACTTTTATATGTAAAATGTATTTATTTGTGTTTGTTTTCATTATTTTTAATAGAATTTTGTGGATATTTTAGCATTTAGGTAGTGCTTTTTTGAACTTTTCTAATTTGGAGAGTTTTTCTGAAATTCTTTTAAATTTCTTGAGCTCTTTGAATTAATTCTAGTTTTCAAAGTTAGAAGTTTGGGGTGAAGTTGAATTTTCGTTCTTTACTCTATGGAACCTATATCTAAATGTTGTTAATTATCTGTTGATTGTTCGAAAGTAACTGATTTTATATTAATGATCATTATTCATAAAGAGAATCCCAATTTGCTATTTAGAATACTATGATTGTCGCAATGACTAAAAATTAATCTCATTATGCTAAATAGCAAAAATATGCCTGGACTCATTTGGGCATAAAAATGTGTGCTAATATATAATCTGTTTTTATTTATTTATTTATTTATTTATTTATTAAGTTTTGCATTTCCTCATTTTCTCCTTTAAAGTTGGTTGGCTTGTTTTTTATTTTTATTATTAACCTTAATTTGGACAATTTGGCTTGAGCCTTGTGTAGTTAGGATTTAAACATTTAGTCTACTGTGGTGCCTGCTTGATTGTTGAAACATTTATATCAGTATCTCTATGGAATCTTCAATAACTTGGTGGATTTTATTTTGCAATCTGCAGGATGCTGCTGCATTCTGGGACCAGCAACCGCTAGCTGCCAGAGAATATGCATCAAGCACTATAATTCCTGCAGCAAAAGTTGTCGTAGAGTTATCAAACGGTGCAAAAGACTTGATTGAGAAGGAAGTATCGGCTTTCTATGGAAGTCCTGATAATAGCCTTTACATGCTGCCATCAACTCCACAGGTTAGTAATACTTGTAATCACATGAATCATATAAGACCTGATTATAGACTTTATCTGCCATTGTATTTGTATGTTATTTTTGTTCTGTGTTTGTTTTGTTTTATTTAGTTTTCCTGTCGGCTGCAAACACCTTCCGATGAATAAAGATCCAGGTGAAGATTAAAAGAATAGTGTCAAGAAACATGAAGGCGGTCCTTAGTTGACGAGACTATCATCCTTCCAGTGCAACATACATGTAATTTCTTGGGGCACAATTCATCCGATTAGGCCTGTTTTTGCATGGAAGGGTGCAAAGCTCGTGGTTATCCAATGAAATATATGCCTGGTTTTATTCGAGTAAAATGTTTATCAAGCGGTATACAAGTGTGTAAATCTCAATCTAACTCTATTATAAATGTTAAGTTTTCATAAAGTGATAGAAGCATCTCATATTAATTGAAATTTGTCTAAAAAACATCAAATCATGTTATATCGCATGCTATGCAACATATTTGATGAAATTAAAAGATTTCCTGTGTGTAAAAAAATGTTGACCAACAAATGTTTATCACTAAAGGGTCATTACCATTTGTGGGATGAAGTTTTCTGGTTGGAGTAAAATGAAAAAGGATCAACTTAAGAAGAAAACAATTTTGGGGTTATTGTAAAAAATGAGCGGTTTTGTTGTTAGAATTTCTTTTTAAATT
Organism: Tinospora cordifolia; assembly: GCA_030144865.1. NCBI lineage: Eukaryota > Viridiplantae > Streptophyta > Magnoliopsida > Ranunculales > Menispermaceae > Tinospora > Tinospora cordifolia. The sequence continues at coordinate 15,084 of JAJIYU010011082.1, forward strand.
AGAGGGATCCTCCTAAACTTTTTAATTACTTACACAAGCCCCCATTGCTTGCCTTGGATTGCACTGAGGTTTTTTCTCCCTAAATGCCTTCATGTTTCCTTTGTCAAATGCCAAGGCGTTGCCTGGCCGAACGCTCAGGTGATGCCTTAAAAACATGATATTAAGTCATATTGTGCCACCATTGAATGATGGTCCCGTTATTCACCTTTTCCATTTGCTTTTTGGGATGTTATAGTTATCAGTGATGATAAATTGAAAGAAATCTATGTTATTAAATGAAGTCTCGATATTATTCAATGTTGTCTAAGTGCTTATTAGTTTTCCTTCATAATTAGGCACTGCTGGAGTCCGTGGGTTTTAATGGGTTTACAGGGCCAGAAGCAGTTGCGGCAGCTGAAAAGAATGCTGCTCTTTTGACAGCAAGAGCTGGTGCTGGAGATCCATCAGCAATTCCATCTATAT
>JAJIYU010011083.1:0-15594 GCA_030144865.1 Tinospora cordifolia
TTCCTTTTATTTTTTTCAGGGAATTAGATTACATGAAGATCATGAATATTAGTTAGGTTCTTTAAAAAGTTTCTAATTTTTATGTAAGGGCATGTTGCCCAAGTTTTAAGAGTTCCGCTGTAATATTTTTTTTTAAATTATGTATTCAATTTTATTTAATTAATTGAGTTTATGAATTTTAGTTATTTCTTATACTATTGCTTTATTAAATTCTTAATTTTAAGATATGTACGGTTAAATACGATCAAGGCATGAAATGACTGAAATAGAAAGTCAAGTGTGCGTCGCTTGTAATGTAACACCGGCCCAACCCGCACGTTTGGTTTAGTCCACTGTCAAAAAAATAGTGGATGCATCCAATGCTTAATGATACGGGGGTTGGGGTGTTACATGAAAATTATCAAAAAAGAGAACAACTCTCTCTTGAAATTTTCGTATCTCTCCAGTATTCTTGAGTAATTCTTTTTCTTCTTTTGAGATTTTCTTGCATTTTTCAATAATTTTTTTAATTATTTTTGTTAGATTTATAAAACGTTATCAGTACGATTTTCTTCTTGATGAAAATATCTTGAAGATCAAAGAAACAAGTACTTTAAAGGTGAAAGATTGAATGTATGTTTTTAATTTGTGAGATTAATTTTTATATTATTATTTGAATGATGCGTATCTATTGTATATATGTATGATTTAATATAAATTATATATAGTGTCACTGACTTAGAAAGTATACTCTGTCATTGCATCTTGTATGATTTTTTACATCAGAAATCAGAAATCAAGATGTGACAAATAAATACTTTATTTGACATATAATTAATTACCTATGCTCTATTATTAATTTTATAATACAAATAGTACTATAAGTTTGAGTTGATTCTAGATAAACCTTGTTCCGAGTAAAGTTAAACATTAAAAGGGAGATCAGTTATTTAAAATGACTTTGTCTAACTGCTCTTTTATAGAATTTGTCCTGCCAACTCATACAATTAGTACCTTTTGGAAAGAAAAATAAAGATGTGATCATTTGAAAATAAAATCTTATTTTTGGTATTATTGACATGCATATATTGTTTCGTATTATAATTCTTTTATAGATATATATGTGTGTTAATTTGCAAATTATATGTGGAGGTCAAAAGTATAGATATTTAAGATTATGCAAAAAAGATAAATATATATATATATATATATATATATATATATATATATATATATTTATTTATTTATTTTGGCCCATGCGATTTGGATCGGGCGCATGGGCCAGCCCACGTGCCAGGCGGCCCAAGCGCCCAACCTCCCTTTCTTTTCCTTCTTCCTTCAATTTATTTGGAAATTTCAACAGAAAGTACGGCGAGAAACGATGTCCACCCATGGTTTTGGCTATTCGACAAAACTCCTGACCAGGCCAATGAGCAAGGACAACAAGGCATCCTGCATGACAACCCATGAGCTACATGGACGGCCACGTGGCACTCCTTTTTGCCATACAAAAATGCCTCAAACATGCAGCAAAAACACTGGTCTTGAGTAGCTTTTCTTTCTGTTTCCGCAAGCCCTCTTCAATAACACGTTTCTTCCTCCTCCCATGTCCGTTTGCTTTGAAATTAGGTTCTTTGGAAAACTTTTACTCCCATCTACAACAATGTACAAGCCGTTGGTCGAATCCCCCAGCCATGGGAGACTAAAATGACCACGAAAGAGCGTTGTTTAACACTATTATAGGCTAAACTACCAGGAAATAGTGTTGATCCAATCTTCAAGGGATTGGCTCCTAACCCATTCGAAGTTCGTTTTTGAGATAAGACCATTCGTTTTGTTCCTTGTTATGAGTACGTCAACCTTCAACCTCCAATTGATAGAAAATAAAAAGTAAGGTCTTAAACATATTTTACAAGGTGATAAAGTTGACTGATTGTTAACTGTTACAACAGTTCTAGTAGAAAATAGTTCTTAGAAGCATCTTTGAGACAACATTTGAAGTAGCTAGGGACATCCATTTGAGCCAAGACTTGGAGCATTTTAAACCTCACATATGAGGCTACGAGGTATAAACCCCAAACCTTAAGCCTTTGTATTCGTGGTTTTATATGCATGCAATGATGCCGAGTTACATGTGGAAATTTGGTACTAAGAAAACTTTTTAGAATTGTTGATATGTGTTAAATGTTATAGGGTGTATTTGAGAGTGATCATTGCCATGTTTGCTTACTATTTTGAATTAGACTTGAACTATTAATGTTCTGGGATCTAAGCCTTACAAAACATGTGAGAAAGGTCCTCAAATCAATGGAGTAATAGGGATAATTAGGCACTTAAAAAATATAGAAAACTTGAACATTGAAAAATCTATAACATAACAGAGATGTAGGAGACCAATTGACGAACCAAAAATGGGTATTTTGAGTTAAAACTTAGTGGTGTGGTTACTGGATATGTAAAAAATATGTGTACCAAATTTCATCCCAATCTGAGTTGGGTAAGGGGGTCAACTGATGCACAAAGTGACTGTCTGTCACATAAAAAACTAGAATTTATGTTGTTACATTTAAAAATCATAGCAAATGATGTCCAAAAATCAAATTTTAAAATTTTGGTGAATGTTCAGGAGGCGTAGATGAAATTTGAAAAGGTTTGCACAAATCTGACACACAGATTGTTTACTAGAAAAATTAACAAATTTGTTGCGCAGAGAGAGCAAAAAGCTTGAATCTGGCTAAGTGTTAAAATGTTGAGATTTTGGCCTAACTCGCTCAATTGTGACCTAATTGGCCTAATTTTGACCTAATTTAGCCCAATTTGACCCAAATTGACCAAGGTTACCAAAATTGATCATGTTGAACAATTTTGACCAAGTTTGACCAACTGACCACGTTTGACCAATTGATCGAATTTGACTTAATCGAATTTGGGTCAATTGAGACCGATTAGGGACAGTGGAACAAGGGAATAAGCCTCATTCTAAAGAGAACTGAAATTGAGTTTAAATAATGTAGATTCAAGTTTACAATGCGAGACTGGGTTAACTGTCGATGGGACATCGATGTGTTGGATCCGCGGTGAGTGGTTTGATTAAGGTATTTACTGTAACTTGTATTTCTTACATAAAACATGTGTGAAATGACATGGTTTAAATGATTTCATGTGATTGAGATACATCGGATTAATTTTGAAATGTGTAGATGTACACGGGTAATGAGACCATAAACTCAAAGACCGAGCGCGGGGTCAAGGTACACAGTGTGATTGAGATTAGACTCGAGGTCTGAGTACTGGGTTAGGGCATATGATCAATGTGCCTAGCTTCTGACCTACTCGAGTAACGATACTCGAGGACCAAGTGCAGGGTTAAGGTATTCGAGGAATACGCCTAGCTGACGACCCGCTCGAGCGATGACCATAGGGTTGGGTTTGCTAACTTAAGACCATAGCTTAGATATAGTTTTAACTAGCGTGTATTTGAAATGTTCTTCTATAACTGTTGCATTATTTATAACTGTTTATATACTATGTCATGCATTTAAGCACTATATCATTTTACTATTCATGCATATATACATTGTTTTGGAATGTTGGTTATGGGTAACATGCTGGTCTTACTACTCACTAAGCCACGTTAACTTTTAAGCTTACTACTCTACTAACATTTCAGGTTCTTCGGTGGCTGATAGAGGGAAAGATGTGGTGATTGCCTTGTCCCTTAATGACTCTTTTTTCCTTTTTTGGTCTTTTGTTGAGATTGGTCATTTTTGTGTATGTATATATAGTCCACTGTGTATTTTTTAACAAGACAATATGTAAAACAATAACCATTCTTCGTAATGATTGCTTACTTTCGTACTTGAATCTTTAAATTATTCCAATATTACTCCTTGTTAAAATTTGAGAGGGTTAATAGTGGTTGGGCGAACTTGATATGGTGAGTAAACTTATCGGGCCACTGTGCCGGTTGGACTGCCCTTCGGCCTAGGGAAGGAGTATCGACACTAAGGTTTTGTCATACTGAATTTTCCTTACAAGATTTTTAATGCAATTCTAGCAATAATATAAGACTCCAAAAGAATATGTACTATTTTTCCTTCTAAATTTTTTTTCTACTAGGTTTTATCTAATAAGGTTTTAATGAGACATATTCTTATATAAAAGACATTTAAAGGGGAGGTGTTATAAATAATTATTTTAAATGTCTTTGTAACTCTTATCATTTAGTGCTTTGTAATTCTTACTGTTTAATATTTTGTAACCCTTAAATCCTTTAATGTTCAAATTAATACGATTATTTAAATATTTTCATTATGGTTAATGTAATCCTCATGCCCCAAAATCAATATAAAGGAGTCTTGTATCTTATAAAAATCATCATAAAGAGAATAACTCTCTCTTGAAATTTTCGTCTGTTTCTAGTATTTTTGAAGTAATTTTTTTTCTTTTTTTTTCTTTTTTTGAGATTTTAGCATTTTTTAATTAATTCTGGTTAGATTTATAACGAGATAAGAATGAATTAAATTTTTGACCACGAGTGAGAAGGGTTGTCAGGCAAGTGGAGTGAAGAGCACATATAAATAAATAATCTTGCCAAAGATTCTTCACACTTTAATTAATCAGAGCAAAAGATTTTTTTGATGGCAATGCTTAATTTCTTTTCCATAAATAACTTGGGGGAGTTCATATATTGTTGAATGAAGAAGAACGTGGAAATCAGCCCGTAGCGATAAAGCTGCAACCAAGTAGAGAACTTATGGGAGAAATGACAATGATTCTGCTTGGAATCTCTACTGTCTCTGTGATCTTATGTGCGTGGAAAGCTTTTGTTTGGCTGTGGTGGAAACCCATAAGGCTGGAGAGGCACTTTCGGGAGCAAGGAATTACCGGCCCTCCTTACAAATTAATTCATGGTAATGTGAGAGAAGATGCTGCTCATATTAGGGAAGCAAAATCCAAGCCAATGCCGTTGTCTCACTCTATTGTGCCAAGACTCTTTCCTTTCCTTAATCAAATAATTCAGAGACATGGTATTTCCCTTCATTACTCTTTTCCGATGGAGTTTTTTTTTTTTTTTTTTTCTACAGCTTTTTATTTGTTTTACCTTTTTTGATATGAATTGTTCTCGGTAGCTGTATATTCAAATGTTGTTTCAAACACACACACACATGGGAAGAGGATTTAAAGAGAATTTAAAAAACAAGTCATGGCACCAAAATTCATGGGAAGAGGAGACCCAAGCTACCCATTTCATTATTTGCTGGCAAATTTACTATTTTCTATTTAATCTTCAGCACGCAATTGCCAAATTTCTCTAATATGTGCCTGTTAGCCCTTAATATACGCGGCGGATGCTGCCACTAAAACTCTTTATAACAGTTTCCTTAACTGCCACATCTTGTAGTGGTAGGAACATCTTTCCTGATGATTAGTATTTGCAAACTATAAAACTATTCACGGGTAGTAATTCCGATCGCAACAAAGTAATCAGACTATATCATAATATGACGTTAGTGAGTTTAAATTTCATATAAATGATTTTAAATCAAAACAAGTTAAATATGATTAAACAAAATTAAATTTTAAGTTATTAATAAATTAACTTACTAAGCCTAAAAATCACATAATTAATATAATTAAAATATTTAATTAAGAGGGTAATAAAAAAAACTCATTTATTAACATACTATGATACTAATGACACAATTTCTTTTCTTTTTTTTTAATCATATTTTTAGCAAATTTTTTTTTATGTGATTTATGTTTCATAAATCATTTATGTTTTGTATTTTTATTAATATTTTTTAAGGTTCTTTTATGTTAATTGAAATTTATGCATATTAAATAAATCGTTAGTAGGATATAGACATATTGTAAATAAAATTGTTATAAATAGGTTTCTACATATTAAATAAGTTATAAATAGATTAAATTAAATTTGTTAATGAATGTGTTATGTCACGTTAAACATGGCTTGAATATTATGTGTGAAGTAACATATTAACGTGTCGTATTCTTTTTTAGCACGTATTATTTAGGTTTCCACATCATTACACAATTAATAAATAAGTCAAAATTAGATTTTTAACATGTATAATACTCATGTCTTAACACAACTTGTTTATGAACGGACAACATAAATTGCCATCTAATCTATTAATATTCGTTTCTGTACCAATTCATTAATCAGTTAACGTTGGAAAAAATATTAAAATGCAGGAAAGTTGTCTATTTACTGGCTGGGAGGAGTTCCAAGGGTGAACATTATCGATCCAGTTTTTGTTAAGGAGATTATGGCAAATAAATACGGTCACTTTACAAAAGTGAAAATTCATCCACTTGCCAAAATGATTACAGATGGAATTATAAGCTATGATGGTGACAAATGGGTCAAACGCAGAAGAATTATTAATCAAGCCTTTCTTGTTGAAAAGCTTAAGGTAATTGTCATACTCTCGTCAATGTCGAGTTATTCGATTCTTCCTCGATTCATTTATACAATAAAAATGCTCAACGAATGTTCATGACACAACAACATTAATAATAATAATAATACGCTTCTTAAAATATATATGCAATTCACTGCTTATGCTAATATTAACTACCTTTTACTTTAAATACATATAATTTTATACCAAAATGTCTTGATAATAATTGAAAGTGTAATTTCAATTTATAGTCATGTCATGAATTTGTTGATATATGATACAAAGCCATTATCTATCTACAAAATAATGATCCCCATATGTATTTTTTAACTATTCATCATGATCATACATTGTGTGGTCCATGCATATCTTTTATGGACGTAGGTGATACACAGAACTATATAAAATATGTATGTTATTATTGTTGAGTTGATTTGTATTCAGAATTGTTGATTATCTGGGTTTGTGCATTTTGTTTGATTTATTTTTGCTCTCGTTGTGCACAACAAATTGATGCCAAGGCTAGATCTAAACTTTTAAACTATGGGTTATAAAAGCTCGTGTATCATTTTTAGTGATTGAAGGACATGCTTTGCATCATGCATTGATTATTTTTTAAAAGGAAAAAAAAAATCTTTTTTTCGTTACTGAGTTGGAAAACCTCTAATTGAGTATAAGCTTATTGGTTATGAAATTGGCATTTGATTTCTTTCATGTATTAACTTTTTTAACTCATCAATCCGTTCAAGACCGTGAAAAAAGGACTCCTGTTCTTCCTGTAAGTTGAAAGGTTAAAGAGCTCCAATGTTTTTGTTTTCTCAATTTGCGTGAGAGAGAGAAATACGACTTTCTTGCATTTTTTCAGTTGACGCTTGCCTTGAAAGATTTAATGACATACACAAACTTGTGTAATATTGAAGTCATTCAAAGTCGAATTTTAGTTCTAATTTTTGTAGTGAGTTTATAGTGGTGAGATCTACATACAATGATCGAATTTCATCATTGATATGGTGAGCAATTCTATGGGTGTATCTAATACAAAATTTAATATAGAGAAATTTAATGGCAAAAATAATTTTGGCATGTGAAAAGTACAAGTTCGAAAGAAAGACCAACAAATATATTAGATGAAGATTAGGAAGAGTTTGACCTAGAAGCATTGTCGGGACCCCTTCCCTAAGCCAAGGGCTGCCCGACCGGCACAGCGGCCTGACGAACCCTCTCACCAAGACGAGTTTGCCCAACCGTTGTTAAGCCCTTTTTGCAAATCTCATGTGATGGGACGATATCAGAATAATTGGAACCATTAAAAGCCAAAGTAAGCAACAATTCAAAACGGAAGCATTTCATTTACATTAGTTTGTCCAAAATACATACTTAACCATTTAGACTAGTACAACAATGACCAACCTCAAATGAAAAGGAGAAGACCAAAAAGAAACTGAGACAGGAATCGTTAGGGAATCAGACAATCACTACGCCTTTTCCCTTGTCCGCCACTGAAGAACCTGAAATGGTAATAGAGTAGTGAGTCTAAAATCCACGTGGCTCAGTGAGTAGAAAGATCAGCATGTTGGCCATAACCAATATTTCAAAACAATGCATGTATGCATGAAAAATAAAATGAAGAAACATTTGAAAGCATGACATAGTATGAAAACAATTATAAATAGTTCAACGGTTTCAAAAAAATCATCTTAAATTCATGCCAGTTAAAAACATAATTAGGCTAGGTTAGCTCAACAAAACCCAACCTATGGTCATCGCTCGAGCGGGTCGTAGGTCAGGCGTATTGGCCACTTAAGTGGGTCGTAAGCTAAGTGTACCCCTTGAGTACCCTAACCCTGCGCTCGGTCCTCAAGTGCCATCACTCAGCGGGTCGGAAGCTAGGCGTGTTAGTCACACACCCTAACCCCGCACTCGGACCTCGAGTCTTATCTCATCGTATACCCTGACCCCGTGCTTGGACCTTGAGCCTCTGGTCTCACTACCCGTTTACATCTACATATCTCAAAATCAACCATATGTATCTACGTCCCTGAAACCGTTCAAACCATGTCATTTCATACAAGTTTATGCAAGGAACAAAAGTCATAGAAACACCTAAATCAAACTACTCACCTCGGGTCCTGTCGACAACCGGCCCAGCCTCGCTATACCCTCTCAAATCTGCATTAATCAAAACTCAATCTCAGTTCTATCCGTATAGTGGCCCAATATCTAATATCACTGTCCCTACTCAGTTTCCATCGACTCGAGCCATTTTGGTCAATTGGTCAAACCTAGTCAACCCTGGTCAATGCGATCATCCTAGTCATCTTAGGTCAATTTGTGCCCAAATTGGGTCAATACAAGCCATTCAGGTCAAGATTAGGTCAAAAGGTGCCAAAATTGGTCCAAAACCTCAAATCTCAACACTTAGCCACATTTTCAGCTTAAGGCCCTAACTGCGCAACAACATTTCCACTTTTTCTGCGGGCAATCTGTTCATTGAATTTCCATCAAATTTTCCAGATCTGTCCTAGACTCCTTAAAACTCTCCTAGAATTTAATCCATGATTTTAGGACTTCATTGGATAGTATTTTTAGCTAAGATTCCAGAGACTATGTGTTCTCGGGTTTTATATGATAGACAGTGACTATTTGTCTAATTTGACCCACTTATCCATATCAGATTGCTCTAAAATTTGGTAGACATAAACTAGACATGATTAGAAGTCACTACACCAAATTTGAGCTCAATCCACAGAGGTTTGTCTATCTAATTTAATCTCAAAATTTTCAGTTGAATCACAGGGACTTCTGGGTTCACACTTCCTGACAGTAAATTTTCCAAATTTTCTATGGTCAATCCAACCGTTGGATTTGTATAAAACTTTCCCGATTTTATCTATTATGTCTAAACTTCCACTGAAATTTTATTTCGTGATTTTTGAATACCATTTATTAGGGTTTCTAGGTGTAATAACAAGGATTATAAGAATCCCGTATACCCTGTGACAGGCAGTCACTTAGTGGATTAATTGGCCTACTTCCCTAATTAAGAATGGCCTAAAATTTGGTACACATATTATAGGCACATCTAGGGACCTCTCCACCAAATTTCAGCTCAGATAGGCAAGGTTTGGTCAGTTAACTGATCTGATATTTATCTGTCCTGAAACTGGTTTTCAGATTCCCAAGTTTTTTCTAAGTTGTTTCAAGTGTCAAATCTCTCTTCTCTACAGCACTGATCCGAGGGTTTATTTTACTGATTTTGGAAGGTTTCAGGTCCCTAAACATTTGTCTATTAAGTATCACCAAAAATAGCAAGTAAGTATTACCCTAATCACCCTCAATTTCAAGTTTCACCATAGCAAGCCTAAGAGATTTCCTTCAGAAAATATTCTAAGTCCTAGAATCCCTAACTGACAAGGCACACTGGTAAGCATGGAAAACATATTCACAAAGGGTTATGGTTTGAATCTTATACCTTCTTGTAGCCCTCAAAGTGAGCTTTAATCACTCCAAAATTCTGCTTGATCCGATGCTCTTATCCATTTCAACCGATGGTCCAAAGTTGCCTTCAACACTACTTTTCTGAAAAACTGTTGTCACAGTTGGTGAACAGCCCACTTCAGCCCTATTTTTGACACATTTATACAGTTTATTTGCTGTTTCGTACAAAAGAAAAGTTCAAGTAGACATTTCAACCTTTCCAACAAGCTATGACACGTCCAAAACAGACCTTGAATGGATGGTGAACAAGCAGCTCGAAGTTCAGATCGACTCTCTCTTCTCAGCTTTTCTAGGTTTGAAACTTTCGAGCAGCCCCCTTTCTCGGTGGTTTCTACTTCAGATGGCTTCAAGACTGGCCAAACTACTTGTGAAAATTTGTAGATGGTAGTATAAGCTTTCTAAAGAGTCTTAGAACACCCAAAACGAAGATCAAACAAGGAAGTTGTAAGCTCTGGAAAATGGAAGAAATTTTCTGAAAATTTGGAATTTTAAGCTACAATAGTGGTTTTGTTGGATGGAGGGGGTGTTTGCATGACAATTAGGGTGACACATGGCCACCCACGTGGCTCTCAAGTCTCCATGAGTGGTGCCTAGTTGGCACTACCCATTGGCCACCTCATGAGGTGGGATGGGATGACAATACCATGGGTTCAAATACCATGAGTTTTTATGGTTTAATGGTTGAAAAATGTAGAAAATTGCTTTAAAAAAAGTAAAAGGGAAAAGGGGGCTTGGGTTTTTTTTTTTTGGGGGCTGCGCTTGGCCTGCTGGGGCCTGGGCCACCCAGGCCGAAAGCTTGGGCCTCAGGCCCCCTATTAACACATTTTATACCTTTTTTTTCTCTTTGTACTCACACATTTACAAATGTATATCTATATATATATATATACGAAAATTTGTCTTATTTTTTTCTAAAATCACTAAAATTATCATTTTTCCATTTTCTCATCAAAACTCTCAATTATACATCAATTTCTCATTTATTCCATTATTTTCTCCTAAAATTTAATAATTCACCAAAAAATCATATTTTCTTCTCAAAAATTTTATTAATTACACAAAAATTTCATAATTATTTCAAAAATTTTATAATTAATCCCAAAAATTATTTTTCTCAAGAAATTATATTTTCCTTATAATCTCAAGTATTTTCTTCTCAAAATCATAAATTTCTCCCATTATTTCATTTTTTCTTCAATAAATAATTTAAAATTGGAAAACAAATTGAGGATAATTCATGTATTTCATTAAAATTTCAAAAAATACAGACTTTGAACCCGAAAATTTCTATGTACAAAATCATGGGTCGTCACAAGCATGGAGTACAATTATTTGATAAAAAAGATTACGAATAGGGTTAGGTATAAGAAATTTATAATAGCAATCTGATCTATTTGTATATAAAAAAAAGTTATATATGTTCTAGCAAATGAATGTACAAATATGAATAAACACCACATTGAATTTAACGTAATAATTACATATAATATATTTAAATAAATATGTTAATATTGCAAAAGTAAATGTACTATTATAAAATATAAATAAATAAATAAACACACACACACATATATATATTAGAAATGCTTGTAAAAGGCATTGGCCCTATGGGCCCTGGCTCGTGGTTGAATGTGCTGACAAATGCTGTATCTTTCCTCTAGAAAATTTTGGAGTATTATTTCAATGCCACTATTATTCATATATTGTAAATGATAATATCTTTTTGTTGAATACTTTGGTAGCTGATGTTACCGGCATTCTCTACTAGCTGCTTTGAGTTAATTAGTAGATGGGAGAAGCTTGCTTCTAATGGATCTTGTGAGTTGGACATATTCCCCGAAATTCAAATATTAACCAAAGATGCAATATCGAGGACAGCGTTTGGCAGCAACTATGAATTAGGTAGAAGAATTTTCCAACTCCAAGATGAACAAGTTCACTATCTTCTCCAAGCTTTGCAATCTTCTTACATCCCAGGATCAAGGTAAACTCACAAGTTTAACAACTTACAAGTAGACGTTTTCTTTTGTTCTATTTCAGTATGTATGATCTATTCACCAATGGTTTGATGGTTAATTACAGGTTTTTGCCCACAAAAATAAATAGAAGAATGAAGGAGATTAGTAGAGAACTAAGAACTATCATACTTGATATGATGGCGAAGAAGGAAAAGGCTATAAAACTAGGAGAGGTTCAACATAACGCGGACTTGCTGAGCCTATTAATAAGTTCAAATTTAAAAGAAATTGCAGAAGGTGGTAACCAGAAGGGTGATGGAATGAATCTTGATGATATAGTCGAAGATTGCAAGTTATTCTACTTTGCAGGACAAGAAACAACTTCAAGTTTGCTTCTTTGGACAGTGATTTTATTAAGCATGCATCAAGAGTGGCAAGAACGGGCAAGGGAAGAGGTCTTACAAGTTTTCGGAACAAGCAAACCAGATTTTGATGGGTTAGGCCACCTAAAAGTTGTGAGTATTATCATATATACAATGCTAAAAGGACAGTTGCAGTTAAACTTTTTTTAATATAATTATAATATTTAAAATTATCAAATAAATAAAAATACACGACAAGCTACATAACACCCATTAATGTCGTGATAACGATTATTACAATTTCATCAAAAATATAATTAGAGAGCCAATTTAATATTTCCTTCATTCATTTTCTTTTATTTGTTCTATTGACGCATTCATCAAAGGAGCTGGATGCTGGGCAGACCACGAGGAACTAGAATTCATTCATATCACTTTTTGCTTAACATAAAGCTAAGCTAATTACAGTTAACATCATGCCATAGCCAACCGAGTAGGATAGAACCTCTAGAATTATTAATTGAAGGGCAATGCTAAATTATTGTTATATTTATATTTTTGTTGAAACTATAGCATTTATTATCAATTAATGGATAAATAGTTAGTTACATCCCTCAACATAAATAACATTGAATAACATTCATTTATTTAATAAGTTGTGAGCGATAACTGTAACATGCTCAATTATTAAATATTTTCCTATATGGAAATGGAACATATATTTTAATTGAACTAAGTATAGTATTTTTGTGCATGCATGAAATTATTATCTAATTGATTAACGTTTAATATTATAGGTAACCATGATTCTCTATGAAGTTTTGAGACTTTACCCGCCTTTTCCTATCATTACCCGACGCACCTGCAAGGAAACAAAAGTAGGAGAAATCACTTTACCGGAAGGAGTACTAGTTGGAGTGCCAGTTCTTTTCCTTCATCATGATCGTGATATCTGGGGAGAAGATGTCGAAAAGTTTAACCCAGAGAGATTTAAAGACGGCATTTCAAAGGTAACAAAGAACCAAGTCTCGTTCATACCATTTGGCTGGGGTCCTAAAGTATGTGTTGGCCAAAACTTTGCATTAATAGAAGCAAGGATGGCTCTATCAATGTTACTTCAACGTTTCTCTTTCGAGCTTTCTCCTACTTATGCCCATGCTCCCCAGACAGTCATAACCATTAAACCTCAATATGGTGCTCAAATCGTTATACATAAAATATAATTTGCGAACACCATTTTTGTTATTGTGGTCATCATGTTTTCCTCAATAAAGGGTCATCGTGTGTTGTCCTGGTTTTATTTTATATCATTCTACCCTCATTGTGTTGGCTAAGTTTGAAGTACTTCAAAAATAGTACCATTTTGGTTTTCTTTTGGATCTTATTTATTTATGTACACTATTACTTAAGATTTAAATAATTACTGTAATTTTTACAATAAATTTTTTTTATGAGATACTATAAAGTTTTTGTGTGACTGCGTTCTCACATAGAATGCAATGTTTTCTCAATAAATCCAAAGATAGCCAAACAATTCTGATCTTTAAGGGCATCTTCAACCCGCTATAACAAAATTGTATAATGTTTATGCCATTTTGGTGTTAATTTAATTGTAATCATATAATAACTTATTTTCTAATTTATTTACAGTATTTCAAATACGATTTATGTTTATATTATTCATATTATATTCTAAGCATTGTAAAAAAGTAAAAGAAGCAAAAGGAAATTTAAAAAAACCGCGTCATTTAGGTATGAGAGCTTCTGTATTGCACCACATTTAGTACTGGGTTGAAAATGTCCTAAAACCTGCATATGTGGGACCTTTTGGATTTTTTTTTTCTAATTTCTACATTCGTAACAACAAAGAAAAAAAAAACAAAACAAAAATAAAACAAAACAAAAAAATAATAATAATAAAAAACAAAACAAAACAAAACAAAACAAAAACAAAAACTTCATTTATTTTTCTTTTTAGTGAATCACATTCATATATATATAAAAATTTGTCATGGACTGAAAAAAATTGTTAATTTTTGGAATTGCTTTCAAGTTGTATGGGCTTAGAAAAGTAATAATAATAATAATAACAATATTCGTATCAAATTAAAACTCATTAAAACCTCATTGATATCAATCTCCTTAATAAAAAAGTGGAACCCATGAGTTCGTTTGTGATAAAAATATATATAGGGATGTAAATGAACTCATGGTTTCCACCTTTAGATTATATCTTCTTTTAGTCTAGTTCCTAGTGTAAGTTGCACCAAGTGTTTATCATGCATGCTTTCATACAAAGATAAAATTGATCTAAGGCTAGAGTTTGACTTTATATTCTTAAGGCAATTCTATTCCACACAAATGCTTACAATTTATGGTATTAATTGTCTCCTAGGATACAATGATAACATCTTGTAATAGTAACACTCCAAATTATAAGATCAGTGAACCTACATATGTGTAGTAATTTCTCTCACGTATGGATAAGATGATCAACGCAGGTTACTAACTCTAATTAAGCATTAATAAATACATGTATAAACAATACCACTAAAATCCTAATTAGTAGGGCATATTTATAGTTGTTGAAAAAATAAAAATGCAACGAAAAGAGTCACCATTGGAAGAATCATTTCCTAAAGACATGTTTCAATCTAAGAATAGGCAATATCATGAAGAGCTATTCCTTAAATAAATAGGTGTTATGTGTAGAGACACATCTTTTGTACACACCTTTTCACCTTCCCAGTTTTTAATTTATCTAAAATGAAATTTTAATATAAAAATTTCTAACAATCCCCTATATGAATAAAAATTGCTCTTGTACTCTATCCCTACATAAATGAGTTTTTAATGCAAACACTTTACACTTGAGAGAGTACTTGTAGAATGAAATTGCATTAGGATAGGTGGTTTGAGAGGCTTTGAACCTTACCTAGTGAGATACTTTCAAATTTATCGACTAATTAGTGAATACGATGCCTTTAATTGTCAACCGTTTGTGTAATCCGAAACAATAATATTCATACAATTCCTTTCCTGACATTATTGGTTCTCATAGTTGTATTCATTATGGCCTTAAGCAACTCTTGGATTTATAAGTGTTTTAGAGAATCCAAGCTGTAACATTTTCGTAGAATTGGCCAAATTTATACTCACGTAGGTATTCTATTAAGAGTATTCCTGGAATTAACACCCAATATAAAAATTATGACATAGGAAGTGTCGGGACCCCTTCCCTAGGATGAAGGGCGAACTGACCGGCACAGTGTCCCAACAAACCCGCTCGCAAGCCGAGCTTGCCAAGACACTGTTAAGCCTCAATCATACTACCTACATTACACACTATCAGAGTAATCATAAGTAATG